>BQNB010070397.1:0-33135 GCA_026074375.1 Tanacetum coccineum
AAGTACTTCACAATGGATAGGACTCAAGCCCATGTACAAATAGTCACCCATGATGGAACCTTGTTTTGACGCTTGATTCGCCAAGTCTCCACGGTTAGCACAACTTGAACCGTAGTGTGACAAAGGGTGAACTAGAAAATTCTTGATGGAATTATAACACATGTGTTGGGATGTTTAAGCTACGGTAACGTCCTTGATAATGTCCACGTATCTCAATGTGTGAATGTGGAAGTGTGGCCGCTTGGCATTAAAGCATTCTGAGAAAACACATGTGTTGGGATGTTTAAGCTACGGTAACGTCCTTGATAATGTCCACGTATCTCAATGTGTGAATGTGGAAGTGTGGCCGCTTGGCATTAAAGCATTCTGAGAAAACCCATGGCTAGTTAACAGGGTCGGCACAAGATGGATTGAATGAACGAGAGGAAGGATACGTGTCAAGCGATTCCGTTTAACATATAAACGAGATGGTTCAATGACTTCGGTTCTACCACTCTTACCTTAGTTAAGCTTGAACGCTTTCACTACGTAAAGATTCAAGGTGTAATATTCCCTCTTTACTAATGCATAACACCAATTAGGTTAGGTCTTACGTGTCTTTCCAAAACCTATGTCTATTTTGAAAGGGAGGTGATATGTACACCACATAAAGTGATGTGCACACCACAAAATCACATATGTAATGCATATGGTTAGTGTTGTAAAAATCGCTCGGCGGTGTCTCGGCGGTAGACCACCGCCAAGCGATATATCGGTCTTGGCGGCGATATATCGGTTTCTCGGCGGTGACCACAAATTATAAAGGAATTTATTTAAAAAAAAATATTAGTAATATCTTAACAAAATAAGTTAATAACCACAAAATATATATATTTTTAATATTTTGAATATTTATTTGATATAAAATCTGCAAAATTAATATATTTTTAAGAATTTTATTAATGTTTTTATTATTTTTAATAATTTTATTAATGTTCTAATTATATATTTAGTTATATATTACAACAAGTATAGTTTTAAATGAGTTTTTCAATACTTTCAATAAGGCCCAATAAGTTATTTGTAAGGCCCATTTAACTGATCCAATAAACAATTTATAATTAGGTTATATGCATTTTGCACAACCGTATTTTTATCTTTCACCTTCTTCAACCTCTTTCACCTTCTTCAACCTCCCCTTCACCATAGAAACAACCCTTCTTTCTCAAATTAAATCACCATCAAGAAAATCATAACACTAAAAATCGGCAGAGTTTGACCGATTTTGACCAAAAATCGGCCGACTTTGACCGATTTTGTCCAAAACGCCAAGATTGACCGATTTGCTGCAAATTGTGGCGGTGGACCACCGCCAAGCGATATATCACATATATCGGCCGCCATGACCGATTTTTACAACACTGCATAAGGTACAACATCACATATGCACTTTTGTGGTGTGCATATCACTTTATGTGGTGTGCATATCAACTCCCATTTTGAAAATGATGGGGATTGCTGGGTGATTATCTTCAAAACAAACGTAAGACAATTTGGTTTGAGTCTTAGGAAGAAAATAAAGAGTTTTGTTGTGTTTTGGTGTTGACCCACGAAATGGCTATTAGTGACGGTTTATCTGTCACAAAATCGCCGCTAATTAACCAGCACTATTGTAAAGACGCGCCTATTCAAAAAGGTGGCGGTTACTTCTGTTAAAAAGGTGTCCATGAGTGAACCATCACGACTATTTCAAGTTGTATCAAGTAGTGACAGTTTTTCTGTCGCTAAGTCGTCGCTAAATCATCGCTATTCGCACCTTTTGGTGAACCATTGTGACTGTTTGAACAGTCACGTTTCTGCTTTTATATAGCAATATCATTCCGGCCATTTCTGGACATTCCAACCACGAAAATCACATAACAAAAACCTCTCTTCCTTATACCCGATTGTTATAAATAATAGTGCTATAGAACTATTATTTGTAGTGTCTTGGAATCCTCAATAACTCGGTAGTTCATCCAGATTATCACCACTTCGTGTAGTGTTGATAATTGCTACATACATTGCTTCATTGTATCTTGGGAGGCAATTCGTTGGTAACCGAAAGCACGATTATTCTAAAGAACGGTGGGGGCGAATTTGATTTAAGGACATAGAGAACTCGCCTTGAAGTAAGAAGTAGTTGTACGAAACACCTTGTCATAAAAGCATCTTTATCAAACCCCAGAACTAACATGCATATCAGGCTGTTTAAGTGAATCTATCATGCTCTAAGACCTTTACCGCATGTGGTTGTCTAGGTTGCTCTTGCGCGTTCGTGTTTAAATGCAGCTTCTGGTCTTCAAGAGAGAGCAGCTGGTGCTCTCTGGGGATTATCAGTATCAGAACCCAATAGGTACATATAAAGATATACATGCTTTAATAGAACACCAAAAGAAACCAGTTTTTCAAAAACTTGTAAATCATTTGCTGTTGGTTCTTTCATACTCATCATTTGTTTTGCAAATATTTTAGTCCCATTTCTTTTTGTTAGTTTTGTGCTGCAATGCTTAATTTACATGTTCCACTTCATCTTTTTAGTATTGCAATTGGCCGAGAAGGTGGTGTTACAGCGCTCATAGCCCTAGCACAAT
The DNA here is from genome assembly GCA_026074375.1 of Tanacetum coccineum. Classification (NCBI taxonomy): domain Eukaryota; kingdom Viridiplantae; phylum Streptophyta; class Magnoliopsida; order Asterales; family Asteraceae; genus Tanacetum; species Tanacetum coccineum. The sequence continues at coordinate 2,613 of BQNB010070397.1, forward strand.
CTGAGAATGACGTGAGCAGCTTTCTTCTATCTCTAGCTATAAATGCACTCTCTGTTTATGTTTTATTCCTTTGATGTTTGATACTTGTTTAAATCTGTATGTGTGTAGTGTTCACTAATGGGCTTTTGAGATAGAATCATATTAGTTATGGCATGTACATTGATGCATGGAGATAAGTAGTAAAAGGCGAGCACCTTTGCATTCAGGCATTGGCATGGTGCAAAACAGAGCTCTCTTATGTGTTCACGCTTTAAAGTGTAGGGCTTCTAAGAAATTCATTGGTAACAAAGATCAAATAAGCGGGCATGGAATAAATTTAAGAAAACAATGTTATTACTTCTATTAATTATCTGAGAAAGGCAGGAATGCGAGACTACTTTTAATTAATAAGGGTAACATACAAAATAAAAAACAAATGACTTCGAGTTCCTAAAACAAAAATTAGGACACTGGTCTCCTGTTTGATTCTCGTGCACATCAAGTAATAGGAACTCACTGAAACATATTCATTTCTCCACGCGATATAACTGAACCACAAAATAAAATTGTTGAATGATGACAACATTGGAACCACTTTGGAGGAAAGAAGATGAAAGAAGGGAGCCAAATAAATTGCATAATTTTCTTCTTAGAGATCTGTGATTTTTCATAGTTATTAATCGACCTAAGAAAGTTGATCATCCTTATATTAATCCTATAGTATCAAGATGTCCATGAAACTGCTGCCGGGGCTCTTTGGAATCTTGCTTTCAACCCAGGCAATGCTCTTCGTATAGTGGAAGACGGGGGAGTGCCAACTTTAGTTAATCTTTGTTCTTCATCTTCATCAACTATGGCCCGTTTCATGGCTGCATTGGCTTTGGCATACATGTTTGATGGCAGGTATGATATCATAATTAAAAACTGGACTGTTTGTTCTTCTGTTTCTGTCGATATATTAGGATCTATTTGGTTTCACCATTTCCCTTTAGTTTTCATTTTGCATTTTGTCCCTGTTATTCATTTTCCTCATGTAAAGTAAACTGGCTCAAATCTTTTCACTCCAAATATGTAGAGTCCGCAATATGAAATTGCTAATTCCCTAATAGAATAAGTTCTTTTATTGTCGTGATCTAAATATCTGTTTTTGTAATTATCTTTTGCGTTCGGTGGCCCATTGTGATTTGTTTCACTTTTAAGTATATGTCTGGATCTATGGTATGATCAACATGATAAGAGTATCTAGCCATTGCTCACATATGTAACGGGTCATGTGGTCGATCATGTTTAGTTTGCATCTTCTCGGTTGACGTTTTGGTCTTGGTTTGAGAAAGTTTAAAATTTTCAATTATTGTAAAAAGGAAAAGACGATAGAAAGTTATAATGAGGTGGATTGGTTTTGGACAGAATGGATGAATTTGCTCTGATAGGGAGTTCATCAGAAGAAACTTCAAAAAGGATTAACTTAGAAGGGGCCAGAAGAACGGCCTTAAAACATATCGAAGCTTTTGTGCGTACATTTTCTGACCCACAAGCTTTTTCGGCTGCTGCTCTATCATCAGCTCCAGCAGCGTTGGCACAAGTTTCAGAATCGGCTTGCATTCATGAAGCAGGTCATTTAAGATGCAGGTTTGCTTCCTCTATTTCTGTGAACTGTTTGGTTGGGTCAGTTTTGGGTGTTTTAATGGAACAAGGTAATTTTTTTCAGTCAGACCAATTTTAATATTTGATTCTTATTATAAGTTTGTAACCATCTTCAGTGGAGCTGAAATAGGAAGATTTGTAGTGATGTTACGCAATCCTTCATCAGTACTCAAGGCATGCGCTGCATTTGCCCTTCTTCAGGTAAACATCGATCAAATCCTTTGCTACATTTTTTATTAAAAAACAGTGCTCTTATTCTTGTCGTAAAATCTTTCAGTTCACTTTTCCTGGAGGGCGTCATGCGGTCCACCATGCGGGCCTCCTGCAAAATGCTGGTGCGGCTCGTGTTCTAAGAGCTGCAGCTGCTGCAGCCTGTGCACCATTAGAAGCGAAAATATTTGCAAGAGTTGTGCTCAGGAATCTCGAACACCACCAGGTAGGATCTCAAGTGTAACGTAACTCACCTAAACACAACATTCATGATAAAATGTCAAGAGTCAAAGTTATGTACATTTAAGTGAACCCCTTCCCCCAACCTTCTCTGTGATCGTATGCGAGTGTATGATCTTGTTTTATCGTAGTGAATAGGTCTTTTTAATTGACTGTAGGTTTGTATGAGAGTTGATTTTGTATTTAGTCATTTAAAGATCAATAGTTTCATACTATGCTTTAAATAATACCATACTTATAAATGATCAACATGCCATTTCAAGATCTTGCTAGAAAAATAGTGTTAAATTCCTAAGACTACTATGTACATACTACAATAACATATTAGTAAGTACTGTACTAAATTATACCTTGAAATGTCAACTATGATCAAATTACTTACAAATATTTGGAGACTAAAATGTAAGTAACTACTTATAAATGCCAAGGTCATCTTGATAATATACCTCTCTTAATGTCAGATAAATCTCTTACACTTTCAGTGATTATTATTCCTGGGTTTAGCATAGAAAGAATAGGTACGCATGTTTGAAATCATCCATTATGGTTCAAGGCATTTAAGTAATTGGCCGAGCTAACCATTTTGTGAAAGAGATTATCAGCGACTTCTTAAATGATACGAATCTATCCCATAATATGCTCGTATCGGTAAGTGTAGAACTCACTCAAAAAACTAGCTTATAAGAGGAGGGGATACTTAGACATTATAGACCACTAGTTGGTTACCCGCGCATAGCGGCGGTAATAAAAAATGTACTAACTCAACTTTTTACGTAATTTTCTACCCGCTTAGTAATTTCGTTTCACAAATGTATGTGTTCGTTGGGGTTTTCTGTAACTTTCTCGCAACACCATATTAACATCATCATTCTCGCATGTAAAAAGACAACACTCTCTCCGAAAATATATAGTTTTAACGTATCAAGATTATATTTAATTAAGATTAAAGTTGTAAAAAAATATAAATCAACATAAAATAAACCCATTAAAATGTAAAAAAAAAAATTATAAAAATATATCAAAATGGATGTTGAATTAAAGAGCATAAAATTTTAAAAAATATAGTGAAATTATATCAAAATAAAATTAAATAGATAAAAAGATATTTCAATTTGAAAATAAAGGTGATTTTTTAATCAAAAGGTGACACATGTCACTTTATGATGTGATTTCCAAAAATGAGATGGATGGTCAAGATTGCACCTCGGGACACTTAAAAAAACTAGCTTGTAAGAGGAGGGGACACTTAGACATTATAAACCATCAGCCAATCTCATACTTAGTCAATGTGGGATCGTAACCTGGCCTAATACCAATTGATAGGAATTTATCCATACTAGCCTCTTATCGGTTCATAAGTTCAAGTGTAAAACTCACTCAATAAACTATCTAGCTTGTAAGAGGAGGGTACACCTAGACATTATAAACCATCAGCCAATCCCATACTTGGCCAATATGAGACCGTAACATTAAATTACAATCTATTGCACAAGAAAAAGAAATTCAAAAAATTCAAGGATACTTTTGTACCATTCTATCTTCTGGGACTCATTTTCTAGGGTTTTTCTTTTTTACTAAAGATAATCAAGTGCTAATCAAGTGCTAATTAGCACTTCTTTTTTAACAGTTGCACTTTTGTGAAACCAAATTGGATTTAAACCCTATAATAGATATGTTGTTTCGGCAAAAAAAACATTATGATACCACCTGCACCTCTCATATTTACTTGACGATTACTCAACTATGCATTAACGTTAACAACACATTATCTCGCTCACATTTCATCACCATTTAAACTCCTATAATCACTCCTCTATTGTAACTTTACTTTTTAATATTTTTAACAATGAATAACTTAATTTGTAAAGATTGTATTAATAAATTATAGATTTATCAAGGGTGAAATATGACAAAAAAAACATAAACACAAAGAGATGAAAAATTGTAATTTGCATTTTGCCTTTAGCTCATACCTCTTAGTCTCGATACTTGATGAGCTTTCACAAAGGACTCAAGAGATCATGCCTTGGTGCATAATATTCATAGACGATAATGTGCTGGTTGCAGAATTAGCGAAAGAGTTAAACAACAGACTTGAGCATTGGAGGGAAGCACAAGAAGACAATGGCCTACGGGTAAGCAGAGAGAAGACATATTGCCTAGGATGTGATTTCGGTAGGAACGAGGTCGTCCACAACGAAGAAGTGAAAATTCATATCGGAGACCAGATCTGATACCAAAGGAGTCTTTTGGATATTTGGGTTCAGTGATATACAGGAAGGATTGACGATCACGTAACTCACCATATTAGAGCAGGTTGGATGAAATGGAGGGTGACCTCAAGAGTTTTGTGTGATACGAAGGTTCCCTTAATGCTAAAAGAATTTTTTTATAGGGTTGCGATTAGACCAACTATGTTATACGGTGTTGGAATTGGAGATGAATTCCACATTTTTGATGTAATAATAGGATATACATAGATTAGGACTCAAATATATATTTGTGCATAGTATAAGGGCTACAAGTGTAAATTATTTATACTTAACACATCTCTAAGTATAAATAAGGCTTCTTAGCCACCAATAAGATGTAACATCCATAACCATTTTGTCACACCCGCCTCAGGCGGAAACGCAAGGCGTGACGGAGAGGAACCGTCATAAAGCATTGGTAGGCAAGGTCTCATGTTCGAGTCTTGTCTAGGGCGATAGGGGTTTCCTCCCGCGTGTGTAAAGGGAAGGGTGCCATTGCCTTCTGGGCTGGACCCAACCTGGTTGTGTGGGCTCGCTACGCCTTCTGGGCTAGGGGCCATGTAGCAACAAATTGCCGTTCCAAAAAAAAAACAACATTATAGAGAATTCGCTAAATGAATCTTTAACATAAAGTGTCACAACGACATTGAATACAGGCCGAGACTTGCATCACGATGTAATTGTCACAACAACATAATCATAATGTATCAAAATCCTACAAGCCGGGACAACGTAATGATGATTAACCCCAAAAGGGTCTCTTCTTAGGTCTCACTAAGTCAAGTCACAAGCACTAACTCCTTAGGCTTCAGAAATATTATCACCTGAAAATGAATACTAAAAAACGTCAACATAATGTTGGTGAGCTCGTAGGTTTAAGTAGTAAACCCATTTGCTGTGCATATAAAACAAGTAGGACAATAGTATGCAAATAATAGCATGTCAACAATTTAGCGAATAGAGTTATCCAAACCACAATCCACAGAGTTTTCAGCGCTTTAGATTTCCAAACATGTCGCCTACCAGCTGGAGCTAAACAAGTTGGCTTAACAGACTTCCAACCAGTCATCTACACGACTGTTGGCTTAATAGAATTCATCGGCATGTCATCAAATAGCCATCAACATTGAATTCATAAATGTGTCATCAAATAGCCATCAACATTGAATTCATACGCGTGTCATCAAATAGCCATCAACAGTGAATTCATCCACAATGCTCATATTGCAAATTATAGGCACACATATTGTCCAAAGAACTCAAGTAGTTGGCACAACATAACGTAATTTCAAATAGATTTTGAGTATCATTTCCCCCCGAGAAAATGTAAATAAAAAGGGGCTATGAAGACTCACCTTAAGCAAAGCGATAGCAATAACGAGAAATAAGCGACGAGAAATCGAGAAAAATCCTAGAAGCAACCTAACAAAATATTGTTGCTTCTTAGGTTTTTATAAATATTACGCGAATGAATGCATTGAATTTTTTATAAAGTTTTTATATAGATTATAACATTGTACTTAAAATTTTATAAAGTTTATAAAACATTAGGGAATAGTTTTAATCATTTTAAAAACATTTACAAGCCCTAGATTTATAAGTTGTTTACTTTCAGATTTTGACCCGACTTTATAAGTCTGTATCTCCTAACCCGTAAATGGTCTTGATTTGGTTTTGTTGAGAATTATATCGATTTGATGATACAAAACAATAAAACAAGAAAGAAACAAAAGGAAAACAAAAGGATCCAAGTCGTCAGATTGGAATTCTACAAGATGTAAGAGAATATGAAGATTTTAGAAGACTTGGTCAAAGATATGAAGATAAAGATTAGGAAGATTTAGTTTTCTAATACAATTAGTTTTCCTTGTAAGTCTAGATTGGACTATATATATAAAGAGATCAATAGACATTGTTTTAGGCGTGTCAGTTTGTGTAAACACCAAAAACGTGTGTGTATCCAAAGTGTAAAGATGTAGACGTCTAGTGGTGTTGGTATAACTCCAAGGTATCAAGGTTTCCTTGAACCCTGTTAGATTGTAACCGTTCTATACTGATCATATAGAATTGGGGCTTGGAGTGAATGTATGAATGTAAAATCTTGTTTAATAACAATGAATCGTTGTTTGATTATTCCGCCTTTGTTATTATTAATCCTAGATTAGTTCTAAACAAACTAGAGCTTAAACGATCCATAACCTATCACGTTCTTTAGGTTCTATCAGGTGGTATCAGAGCCACGGGGATCTCGATCTAGGGTTTTGTACAAGGTTTTATTCGTGTTTAGTTTCTGGTTTCGGTAAAAAGAGTCAAATTCGGTAACTACTTAAATTCGGTAAAGCTAGGGTTTTCACAAAACCCTAATTCGGTAAAGAAAAGTTGCTGCCATTCTATTATTCCAGATTTAGTTAAGGTTCAGAAACATATTAGGGTTGATCATGTTTAATCTGCTGGTGTGAGTATTGTGATTAAACTTTCCGTTGTGCTTTAATTCATTAACAACCCTATATTGATGATGAGTTGGTGTCGAAGGCTGCAAGTCTGGTAGTTAATGTTTGTGTTTTCAGAAGACACAAGATCTAGAAGGTTAAAGACAAAGTAAAAGACACCATGATCGTGTTTCTGATAGAAGCAGGTTGATATTCTGAATCAACAACAGCAGCAGGTATTCATAAAACATGTTTAAGAAGGTCTTCAAACTGCTTAATTTTTAAGAAGATCAGGTAAAAATCAGTTTGTAAAGATTTGTGTTTATGCAGTTATAACTCTTCTAGAGTTTTTATTTTAAACACTTTGGGATAGATCTTTGATTGTTCATGTTTTGGTTCGGATCTGTTGCGTGAGATTATGAGAGAAGGAAGTATCGAAACCCAAATTTATCTAGGGCTTTGAATATTGCTGATCCTAGTGTTGATAATAGAAGTATGTTGTTTGATTTGGTGATGATCGGTCTATAGCATAAGGGTTTCAAACAACAGGTTATTATGTGCTTATTGTTTAGGGTTTTTCAGGATGGTGATGCTCGTTTAATTGGGAACCCTAAAACATAAGCTGCTCGTGGTTTTTATTGATGCTATTTAGATGATAAATAATGCTGGTTGTTCATGGAAAATACGAATGTTATGATGTGCGATTATATAGGATCTGTTATAAGATATTAGAGAGTTTATGCTGCTAACTTTATTCGATATCGGATGACACACACAGGATTGGATCTCGGTTGGAACATGATTTTAAATGCTATATGGCTAGTTTTGGATTTATTGTTTGAATTGGTTAAGGAGATTATTGATTATCACTTATTTGAAGTTGAAGTTGAATTTCACGGGTACGTGTTCTTATCATATCTTAAACGGCTAGCAACGTTTGAAGATAATTTGTTCGTGCTTATACGGTGTTGATGAAGACTTGCAAAATCTAGCAATGTGTGATTTATAAACTTATGATGCTCAATGCTCACATTTGCTATCACTTAAAAGAGTTACGTTGTAGTACTCAGTGTCTCATATAGTTGAGGATTTTGTCAAGAGATCGCGGTCTACTTATACTTCAAGGAATTACGTATGAGTTTGGAGTCATGTGGATAGTACATGACATAAGACACAAGTTTGGGTTATTCTACTTCTACATCAAGTTCGTTATACTGAGTTTTCTCCATCAGTAATCATTACAAAAAGCCTACAGAATTTGAGATTCAAGAGATGGTTAACATATTGGTTTCAGGGGAAGCTTATTGACAAAGTGTTTAACCATCAAGATATATTCATGCACCACTTGAGGGGAAGGTTTTTATTCTTACTACTACTAAGTCATTATTACTACTGCTAGTTTAAGTTTCTACTGCTTGAATTAATTTATCTTATTATGCGTCATGGAGGGTAATTTGAGTCATTAGAAGGCTGGATTGGTAGTGTGATATATGGTTTACAATTGTAAAGATCCAAGTTGCATATCTTCACAAGACCCCTATTGGATTATTACAAAAAGGGGAAGAAGATTACAGAGATATGATTTTCAACTTATTAAATGTAGTGGCATGGAGATTTCAATTTAAGGGGAAGATTGTTTCATTCATGGAAGATCAAGATGTTGGTTTTGTAATCATCAAATAGGAGAAGATTGTTGGGAATTATATTGATTTGATGATACAAAACAATGATACAAAACAATGAAACAAGAAAGAAACAAAAGGAAAACAAAAGGATCAAAGTCGTCAGATTGGAATTCTACAAGATGTAGGAGAATATGAAGATTTTAGAAGTTTTGGTCAAAGATATAAAGATAAAGATTAGGAAGATTTAGTATCCTAATACAATTAGTTTTCCTTGTAAGTCTAGATTGGACTATATATATAAAGAGATCAATAGACATTGTTTTAGGCGTGTCAGTTTGTGTAAACACCAAAAGCGTGTGTGTATCCAAAGTGTAAAGATGTAGACGTCTAGTTGTGTTGGTATAGCCCCAAGGTATCAAGGTTTCCTTAAACCCTGTTAGATTGTAACCGTTCTATACTGATCATATAGAATTGGGGCTTGTAGTGAATGTATGAATGTAAAACCTTGTTTAATAACAATGAATCTTTGTTTGATTATTCCGCCTTTGTTATTATTAATCCTAGATTAGTTCTAAACAAACTAGAGCTTAAACGATCCAGAATCTATCACGTTCTTTAGGTTCTATCAGGTTTTTACGTTCTCGGAAAGGTAAATGAGTCTATTTATCTGATATGTTGGTTCGACCATTTTGGTTTTTAGGAAAATGAGGTCGGATGGTCAGAATATTATCAAGTGCCAAGGCTGACATTTTCTAGAATACAATCGTCCCGGAAAAACGTCCGTAACTCTCAAACTACATGTCCGTTAGGGTTGGTTCAACTTGCCAAATTTAAGTTAAAGAGTCCTCTACATTTCATCTTTTTATACCAACAGTGGTTTCTATACAATTTTTAAGAGTTATTAACCATTGAAATATGGTGTGCAGTTTTTGACTACTTTCACCATTTATTTTCTAGTTTAATCATCGAGTATCGTCACGACGAGTGCCACCCGAGAAATCAAAGCTAAAACTTAGATCTACAAGCCTATATTTGTATCTAACCTTCAAAGTCCACTGATTTTTATAAACTACTTTGTTTACCTTACTGATCAAAACTGTCCCAATAGTTTAGAATAGAAATCATCTTTTGCCAAGCTTTTCTTGATTCAAAACAAAGTACAATGCCAAATCTTTGCAAATAAATGAACAAAAGGTATATTACATGAATAATCTCAGAAAATAATTATATATACATGATTATTATAAGAGAAATAATCAAAATAATGATCCTTACAAAGGAGGATATTGGTGAAGTCAATCAAGAACAAGATCTAGAACCACCACTAGTTCTTCAACCCAATACAACAATTGACCAAAACTCTTGCAAAGCCCTTGATGAAACTTAACTTTAATCCAAGAAATGATAGGATTTGATGATGTTTATGGTGGAATGAACCAAGAACACTAGTTTGGAATTATACCTTCAATCTTTGATCATATTATTTAACACGGAAAATAAAAGTACAACATATAAAATATATATGTAAGATGATCAAAGTACATAAATACATAGCCTAGAGTTGGTTTCACATTAAATGTACGTGTTACGACGTACGCAGAATAACCTGTCCGGCTACCCGTAAAAGTTTAATTTACGTGAAAATTAAAATAATTATAAAAATATGAGGTTAAATAATTGACCTTAAAAATACAAATTGTTGTAGTCTTCCCCCGTTAATGGAATTTCGCCCTAAAGTTCTGTCGATCCTATTGCTAAGCAGTGCATAACTAATAACCTATTAGCAATAAGTGTATAGAAGTATCCCAATCACCTGAGCCTTACCCATCCACTAGGAAACTCATTAAAAACCTTGAGCTGTGTAACAACTGGAACTTAACTTAATTTCACAACTCATCAAACAAGAACTGTCTTGAAATTAAGTTATGAATTGTTACACATCTCAACGTTTTTAAAGAATCGGCTCGACTTTGGGGATTACTCACAAATTAATATCAAACAAAAACCATATAGTAAGAATCCACACAACGGGATCCATAGGCAGGGCGCTACTTTCGCAAATAGTACTGGGCACTACTTCTCAAATTGTACTATTCACCCATGATACAAGTGCAACCTGTTAATACAAATAAACCGGTTTTAAACAAAACATTTTACAATCAACTTAGACTAAGGTTTTATTAATGACAAAACATAACAAACCACTTATTATCTCACAAACATGATTTCAAAACTATCTCCCATCTTTGTAGAAAAACACATGCAACTTGAAAAAACATACAAATTCTTTTAAAACCCTAACTTTATACAAAATCATCTTACACTTATTTTCTCATTTAGTATATAATCAAATACAACAAATCCAAGAAAAATCTCATAAGATTACACAAGATATCTCAAGATTTTGCAAATCAAAATTCGGATTTTGTTACTGTATTCCGGTGCCCTTAGTTTTGCAAGCCGGTGCCCTTTGTCAACAGCACCGGAAGAACCGGCCTACAGTAAATTTTTTGGCTATAAATACCAAGCCATTTCTCATGTTTTCACACACCTTTCTCATCTAATCTTCTCTCTAATCAACTGATCTCTCTCTCTCTAGCATCTCTTCTTCTAATTCTTGTGTAGGTAATTCACTTCAAGAAAGGAATTGCCAAATACGCGAAAGTTTCAAGCACGCATCAAAAGTGTCTTGATCTTGATTCTTCTTCTTACTTCTTTCAAAAGATCATCTTGCTGTGATTAATTGTTGTATTGTTAGTTATACATCAAGTGTAGTTGTGTTATCATCGATTCTCGTGTGTGAGAAATTCGATGATCATCTTTGTAACCTATAGAAATGTACCATCGTTGTGAAGGCTTCTCCGCCAAGTGAAAGGAGCTCGGTGATTAGTGTTTAGCAAACTCTCAAGTAGGTGACTCGGGGAGCAGAGTAGGACAAGGAAGGTGTCCTTGTAGCAGAACCACTATAAATACTTGTGTCCCGGTGATCTCTTTCTATACTCTATCTTTTCTTTACTCTTACATCTCTTACTTCTTAATTGTCAAACATCAATATCTAGATCACTTCACAAAAAGTTTCAAAAGTGTTAAACAAATCTAAAAAGATCAAAAAATCTTGGGGAACTCACCAAAAGACGATATAACCTTAGAAAAAGGAATTAGGAAAAATGGCTTTTACATTATGAAAATGGGGAACTCACCAAAAGATGCCCTTTGTCTAACCTCTATAGATGATACTTCGACCTTATGGCATCGAAGATTAGGTCACGCCAATATGCGACTTATACAATCGCTATCATCTAAATAACTTGTTAGAAACTTACCAAAAATAAAGTTTGAAAAACATTTTTGCGACGCTTGCAACGTTGGAAAACAAGTACATGAAAGCCATAAGGCTAAAAAACATAGTTTCTACTTCTAAATGTCTAGAACTTTTTCATATGGACTTGTTTGGTCCGTCGGCCGTTCAAAGTTACGGAGGCAACTTCTACACTTTGGTCATTATTGACGACTATTCAAGGTACACTTGGACAAGATTTTTAAAACATAAAAATGAAGCTTTTGATCATTTTGAAATTCTAAGTAAAAAGATTCAAAATCAAAAGGGTTGCCCCATTATTTCAATCCGTACGGATCATGGTCGGGAATTTGATAATAAAGTACAATTTGGAGTTTTTTGTGATGCTAATGGCATTACTCATAACTTTTCGGCTCCACGTACTCCACAATCAAATGGGGTAGTAGAACGTAAGAATAGAACACTACAAGAAATGAGTAGAACATTGTTAAATGAACAATCAATTCCTCAAAAATTTTGGTGTAATGCCGTTGACACCTCCACCTACATTCTAAATAGGATTCTTATTAGACCTTTCCTCAGAAAAACTCCTTATGAGCTTTTCAAAGGTAGAAAGCCCAACTTAGAATACTTCAAAGTTTTTGGTTGTAAATGTTTCATTTTAAATACCAAAGACTACCTTACCAAATTCGACCCTAAATCGACCGAAGGTGCCTGGCATGGAATATACACAAAGAATAGCAAGGAAAGAAAAAAAAAGGTGATGAGGGACATTAAGAGATTTCATAAGTTTAATGATGCAACATAACAAAGTATTAGAAGGATGGATAAGGAGTTACCAATAATGATGTTAAGTATGGATATATTCAAAAAGATCTCACCAATGAAGAAGTTGAGTATCTGAAGTTGTTTGAAGAAGAGATTGAAGTATCGCAATCAGATGAGGAGATGGGAGATGTATGTAAATGAAAGACCACTTGGACCACGAAGAGAACGCCCAGAATAATAGACCCTTAGGGGGAGATTGTTAGGTTTATAAAAAGTGTCGATTATGTGGTTTAGTCATATTTAGTCATTAGTCTTTATTTTGTTTAGAATAAAGTAGTTTGTAATAAGGTATATTATGCTAAAAGTAAGAAATAGCATAATTGGCAAAGAATAGGGACTAGAAGTGAAACATTAGAAAAATAAAGGAAGGGAAGCCTCCTTCCCTCTCCTATAAATACCCCTTCTAATCACCATTAGAAGGGTAAGCCTTGTAAATAATCTTTTCCTTTTTCCCTCCATTTTATATCATTTGAAAATTAAATACTTGCCTTCCTCTACTATTCTCTTTAAGCTTTCATGGTTGATTATGTATGATTCAAGATAAACAAGACCTAACAAGTGGTATCATACGCCATTAGAGAATTAAAGTGATTTGATTTATGGATTGTTACACGTCCGAGAACCACAAAATGCAATTCGGAGGATTCGGTTGAGATTCTTGAGCTTTCGATTTGTATTTTGGCAGCTATTACGAGTAATTGAGCATTATCGACTATTCTAATGGATTTGACGTGACAGTGTATTGGAGTTTGAGCATTCTTGGAAGTATTTTGGCAGCTATTATGAGTAATTGAGCATTATCGACTATTCTAATGGCTGAATAAAATCGATTCTTTATCTTGAAGAAATCTTATGATTTAAATAAAGATTATGAATTATCCAAATTAAGGAAACCTGTAAGCGAAGTAATTAGAGAAATTATCTCAATGGCTATATTTAATTAAGAAAAAAATCTGTTATTCCCCAAACAGCACTAACGGTAGCCTAGAAGTACTAAGTTTAGCCTAACAGTACTAATATTAAGCCTAGTAGTACTAATATTAAGCCTAGCCTTATTAACTTTACCCAGCAGTATTAACCTAAATTTTCTTTCAAAACAATACTGCACTCATACTTTTGAAGGGATTAAGTGTAAAGGAAGACACTTAATCATTTCGGTTGCATTTAACCTCTGGTTGTGTGAGAACCAATGATTTCAGTATAAATACTGCCTGTGTTCAGATAGACTCATTAAAAGAGCCTTATTGACAAGGTTTCTAGCTCAATGGCAGGTGTTCTCTAAACTAGATGTCCGTAGAGTAACACACTATGTAAATGATAGAATGGTAAAGAGTGAGTTAGATCAGTTACTATCTGACTAACTAAAAGCCATCAATTCGTGTTCAGTATAACCTATTATGAGTATGATGTTTTATATTGCTTATATCACCTTTTAAGGATTTTAAACAATGTTACAAAAAGCCGTTTTTACTTTTATAATCATGAATTTGTGCAGTTTTACATATGATATGTTGTTGTTAATATCATGATAAAATGGATATAGAAGTGTTGTACCATGTTGATTTAAGCATAAAAAGTGTGGATATAAATTAGGGTTTTAAAGATTTTTTAATAAGTTTCAAGTAAAAGTGTGGTAAATAACTTGATAATCATGCATTTCATGAACTTTTATTTTTGTGTGATATGAATGCTAATATGATGATATAATGGAAAGTATAAGTGATGTACACACTTAGGTTAAGTATAAAAAGGTTTTTCAGTATAACTTGTAGTTTAAAAAGGATACTTAAGATAGTTTAGGCTTTCATGTGATATTAATGACTTGATAATCTTGTGATCTTGAACATTTGGACAAATGATGGACTTATGGACTCTAATATATGTAAGACATATGATATACATAATTATAAAAGACTTGTGGTAACTTATAAATAGAAAAGTAACAACTCACATTTTATAATATATTATTATGAAAAACATCCAAACTTTCTGTTTGGATTCGACTCATGAATGGTTCATTTTATATTTCATTAAGATAATACGTCTCATATGACAATTCCAAATAGTAAGTAACTCGAAAAAAACGGATTTAATTAACGGATAAAAAGATACGCTAATTCGAGTTATGAGTTAATAAACGGGTTTTTAATATACTTTTATAAAAATTATACAAAACATAAAGTTTGATGTTTTTAACAGATTATACACATTTCTAGGATTCCAAAATGAAAATAATCATAATTTTTTGATTAAAACGGATGAAATTGTTTATGAATTACGCGAATTCTACTTACTTAAAATGTAATAAAAATACTTTTTTAAAACCATTTTTTTATAAGTTTACTGTTTCATGAAAGATACATTATGTTTGTAAACCTCATAAATAAATATAACTTTCAATTACTGAGATCGTGCTCGAAAGCAATCGCTAAAAACGGAAGCATACGAAGAATATACGACATTAAGGGTGGTTTTCGATAACTAAACATATAAAAAAATAAGTTTAATTGGTTGAAGAGTAAAAATCACTGTTCATCAGAGGACCAAAAATATGAAAATGTCAAATTTTGATTTGTCGTCGGAACATGAAATCGTGAAAACAAGAAAACATCCTCAAACTGGACTTGGAAACGCGAAGTTACGCAAATTTTACTAACCGTATTTATATACGTTTTATCTTATTAAAACACAATTTTACAAAAACAATTAGAGGTGATATAGCTTTGTAGAATATATATGGTAGTTGTTAATTTATATGCCTTACTACTTATACGACCTTAAATTAAATAGGTTGCATCTGACGATTTACGTGACGCATTATCTGTGATATACTTGACATACGCTCACTCAAGGTGAGTTCATAGCCCCACGTTTTACATGATTTGTTTTAAAAGTTTTTGGGGTGAGAAAAAAGCTATGTTTTATAATGGGACAAACAAGTGTCTAAGTTTTTATTTTATGATTATGTGTTGACTAAGTAGCGATAAACCCTAGTTGAGCACATTATCATGAATCTCGTCAATTGTAAGTTTACACGTCTTATCTTTGTCTATTTTTCTTTTCATGTTGTTTCATTCTGACTCATGCATAAGTACTTTATTTTTGAGCACGAATGTTACTAAATAAGATCTATGGGATTGTAATCCCGTTGGGTGATTAGCTATCACCGGGCATACGAACGTATACATGTCAAACATAGTTGTTTCGGGTTGTAGAACTTCGACTAGGGCAATGTAGGGCAATTTATTTGGTATTCAATTTATGTCAAGCTTCAGTGGTCATGTAGCTTTAGGCAACGTAATTTACATTTATATGATGTCTGACATCTGTTGCATTATCATACACTTGGAAATTTGTCGTGTCTACTATATTTGATTTATTCAAACCTCATGAATTCATCAACATTATTGTTGATGTTTTAAAGCAATGTTTTTTAGCTGAGATCAGTAAGCTTAGTTAGCAAGGTTACAATTGGCTGAATTTTTGTTTTGGGTTGTCATGCTAAAGATAGGGTTGCATTATGTTTTGGGAAACTCATGTTGTTGTGTACCAGGATATTTGTATTAATAACTATGAGACAGTTAATGCTTCCGGGCTATTTTCGTAACAAAATTTGTTAAATCAAGTATAGTTTTTAAACGACTTTTTGGAGCGTTTATATAAAGCTTGTGTTATTGATCTGAGAAGTAACACGCCCCAGACCCTTATTCCGCTGCGACCCTATTTGGGGGTGTTACAGATTGGTATCAGAGCCAAGGTTATAGAGAACCAGGTCAAATGTTTTTGCTGGACTATAATCCGTTTTCAAAACATCGAATTACTTACAAAGGTTTTTTAAACGGGATCATATATGTGCATACATCTTGCATAAAATACTTTTCTGCTATAGTGGTTGGATAGATGCATTCAAAATTGATATACATGTTACGATATTAATGTATATTACTATAAGAGTCTTATATTAAATACTAATATAAGCTATTTTGAATTTTCAGAATCAATCATGTCAGATTCGAATGAATCGGGGGTTACATACACGGAGGTTTCTAGTCCATTTGAGGGTTTATCAGACATAGGATTACCGAGAGCCGATGATCACGAGTACCTTAAGCTGCCTTGGATGCCAGAGGACCTATATGTGGAGGCCGCTCTTCAGGCCCCACCCTCTCCAGATTACGTGCCTGGCCTTGAGGAGCCAGAGCAGGCACCACCTTTGCCAGATTATGTTCCAGGCCCAAAGCATGCTGATGATGAGATTGTTGTTGAGAATCAACTAGATGCTGAGGATGCCTCACCCACTGCTCAGTCACCTGACTATGTCCCGAAGTCCGATCCTGAGGCGGACCCAGAGAAGGATGACGATGAGGACCCCAAGGAGGATCCTATTGACTAATCTGCTGATGAAGGAGATGACGGAGACGATGAGGATGAGGATGGTGATGTTGACATGGAGGCTGATGAGGATAAGGAGGAGGAGGAGCACCCAGCTCCTGCCGACTCTGTAGTTGTTGCTTTACCATCTATGGATCAGGCCTCATCTGCGAAGGCATACAGAGGTTCTTTTAAGACTGATTGACTGAGGTCTGTGACCACAACCAACACCAATACCCTTCATTATCGTGTGACAGCTAGGATTTCTATTCCAGCTCTAGTACCTTCACCAGTACTGGTCTGATGCAGAGGTTGGCCAGACCATCTCGCTATATCTACTCCACCATCGTCACAGCTCCCCATGTTCTTCACCACTTCCCAAATACCTTACTCACACTACCCTCTGTTACCATCTCCATCTATACCGTAATCACCACCACTACCAGTTATCTCACAGTGCTTGTGTTATCTCCATCTTCACCTCATCCTTGCATCATTCATTCATTAGGATATCGATGTTGCTATGATCTGGTGAGAGCTGACGGCCGCATTATTTCTATTATCTTCCTTTACCACCACCCTTCATTCTTCCCCTATCTGATCAGATGCTCCTTCATCTGGGATACACACACCACCCTTGCCCATATCACGTTCCTACTTCATAACACCATTGCTTACTACCCACTACTATGTCGTAGGATGAGGACTGCCCGAGGTTACATTTCCACCGCGGAACGAGGTTAGGTATCGCTCTTGGTCTTAGTTATGAGGTAGAGAGAGCTACATCTGGGCTCTGCTAGTACCGGCTAGAGGTCTTTAGGGCAGACTATGGATTTGTTAGCTACTATGGATAGGGTGAATAGGCTTGATCAAAGAGAAAGGTTGATATGGGATCACGGACTCGTGGGATGAGGATAGTTGAGACCATGCAGGGGAAACAGTTCATTAATGAAACGGAGTTGGGTCGACTTGACAACATTTGAGACTAGTGCGTCTTGGGTGTGGTGGGGGAGGTTTGGTGGGGAGGGTGGGGAGTTGTTTAAGTGTATGAGGCTGGTGTGAAGGGGTATTGTTTGAAAACACTAAGCCACCCCTAGTATTTAACAACTGTTTGCGTTCGTGCCCCACCCAATTTTCCAGGCCACACAACATTCCCCTCCCATCCTCAACATGCCGAACCACCAACGGTACATAACACATTTATTTGGAAGTCCCTGTTCGGGGATGGTTTAGGGTATGTTTGTGTGACGTATTGGGTTATGTGGAGGCGGTGTGTTCTAGGATTCGATGCCGGGGTGGTTGTTTTTACTCCCCCCCACCCCTTATGTCTTAGTGGACAAAACTACATATTTGAAGTGGTTGCAACTCTAATACCTACAGAGTGACTTAAGGTGCCCAGAACCCTTTCATAGATGAGAAGTCACAACCCGGAGGTTTTTTATTATATAGCTTCTAGTTTGTAGCGGATGATAGCGTTTTTGTTTTAGGTTTTGGTTTGAATGGTAGCGATTTTCATATTACCATGTTGGAAATTTTTAGACGTTTAATCGCCACCCTAATCTAGATAACCACCTAGATAGTTCTTATACTGCTTATAACAAAGAAACAGGTAGACGACTGATTTGTTTCAATGGTTTGATGATGATGTGGTATTATTCGCTTCAGTTAAATCGGGTGTTCCGACAACTCGTTCCACACCAATTTATTGTTCCTGCTGCCCCGGCAACCCGGACTGCCCTATGGTTCACCTTCCACTCCAGGTCTCCCAGTTATATCAGGAGGCGGTCCTGCAGTTACTGAAAACCTCCTTTCCTCATCAAATACCTCTACCAGACACTAGATGATTCTGATGTTGAAAACATGTTTGATCATGTTGAAAGTAAATGTGATTTACACCCATAATGCTCTGAACCGATTCAGGAAGCATCTCACTCCAACTATCGTCAACATCGATGTTACTCCAACCAACCAATTACGGTCATTGTGCAAATATGGCTCAAGGCACTCGCTTGAAAACATTGTATGGGGATAAAGGGAGATGTCCGGAGTGCCTCGTCTCTACCAGGAAACAGCTCAAAATCTGACGCTATGTGGTGCTTCTTCAATGAATTCTTTAATACGATGTTGAACCAAAGATTCTTACAGTAAGCATGCCTTAGAGCAACTTTCGTGATGGATTGAGGCTCTGCAGAACAGGAAGAAATTCCATTTGTGTTGAAGTCTAGATGTTTGGATACTGGTGCCTGTCCAGATAATTTTCTTATCATCCACTCAATGGATTTTCAAAATTAAGTTGGATGAATATGGAGAGGTCTTGAAGAACAAAGCTCGGTTAGTGGCGAAAGGTTATCGTCTGGAGCTTGTTTGATTTTGAGGAATCTTTTGCTGCCCGGTTGCTAGATGTAGAAGCGATACAGACTCTTCGCGATTGCGAACGCAGCGTGTTGAAATCAATGTTTAATCTTCCGGATGGACGGTGAAACTACACGCCGTTCCTCAAACGGCCGAATGGACTCATGCGAAGTCTGCTTCTTATGGTAGTCAACCAGAAGGATTTGTAAGATCCAGAGCATCCATCGGCTGTGTACCGGACTCAAGAAAGCTCTCTAGGACTCAAACAAGCTCCACGTGCATGGTTACCTAATACTGAACAAGCTCATCAGCGTTTATAATCAAGTTCTGGAATTTACAAAAGGCGTGGTCGGATTCCTACACTCTTCACGAGAAAAAATAGGCAAACTCTTCTACTGGTACAAATTTTATGTAGATGTTATTATCTTGCCTACTACCAAACCCAAATCCTGCCAAATTATATTGCATTTGAAATGAACTCAACTTTCAAGATGTCGTGATGGGACAAATGTCATTATTTTTAGGATTACAAGTTTCTCAAAATCCAGAGGCATTCTTTATACACCAATCCAAATTATGCTCAGGAAATATTGTAAAGTTTGGTTTTCGGGACTCATGCCACTTACCATTGAACAGTGTCCAATGGCGGAGGTCCCAACCTTGATTGAAGATAAGGGAGGGCCAACTCACAAATACAAAGCTAATGATCCTCACACGTTTAGTGGTCTATGGTTGGCTCCCTGTATAGAATCTTAGTGCATCTAGACCTGACCATTAGTATTTGTGTTTGTATGTCGGTGCTCGTTTACCAGGCTCGTACTGAAATGCACCTTATGCTATAAGCGGACTCTTTCGATACCTAAAAGGGAACATTCACATGGGTAAGTGGTATCCGAAGGACTCCGGCTTTGATCTAAAAGCTTTTGCAGATGCTGGACATATGCAGGATGATGACACAAGGAGAAGTACCTCTGGCTCAGCTCAATTTCTTGGACATCGGCTTGTTAGCTGGTCATCCAAAAAGCAGAAAAGTACTGCCATCTCCACTACTGGGACGCTGGATACATGCCCCCTTTCAGGATTGCTTGTGCTCAAATCCTCTGGACTGCGATCTCAACTCCAAGGACTTATGGTTTTGCATTTCAACAAAATTCCGATGTATTGTGACAATCAAAGTGCTATGGCTCTATGCTGTAATAGTGTTCAACACTCTAGGCTGTCTCCTAAGCACATTGATATCAGCACCACTTCATCAAAGAGCAGGTTGAAAGGAAAGTTGTGAGATGTCTTCGTGGAGACAAAATACCAACTGTTGACATTTTTTACGAAAGGCATTACCGAGAGAGGTTCGCCACACTTAACTCCCACTGCTTGTAGATAAACACCATACCCCCCTCTCCAACATCCCTTACACCCTTCATCTAATACAACTCTAACCCCCTTAATAAGACCCATATACAATACACAACACACCCCACCCCCACCCCCCACCCACCCACCCTCCCACCCACCCCACCCCACCACAACCACCACAACCACCCATGTCCCCCCCCCCCCCCCCCCAAAACTCACCCATTCAATCCAACAAACCTTCATAAACCCCCTTAAAAACCCCCCTCAAACCATACCTAAACTATCAACAACAAACAACCCCTTCCCCTCATAATACACCTCCCCTTCCCCAAAAAACACCACCCCCCAAATAAAACACCACCCATAACTTTATCCCCCCACCTCCATATCCACACTCACAAACTCAAATCCCTTTACCACTAAATCTTTTTATACACATACCACACCCTAATAATCCTTACACCCATAACACACTTAATCTTCAACACAATCCTCTCTCAATCCCCTACCCACCCTCATACACCACACACTCCATCAATCATAAACCATCATACATTCAACAAAATTACCCTATAAACACAAACACCCAATCTCTAATATCACAAACCCCTCCCCACCACCTAATATCTTTATCATAAACATAAACTACCATACAATTAACAACACATACCCACTAAACCACAAATATATACTTTTTATCTTACATATACAAAACACATACAACAACTTAAATACAATCAACTCAATAACACACAAATCAATAACACAGCGTACCAACCAATCCATATCAAAAGTGCCACAAACTAAACACTTACGTGCACAATATAATTTTTATTCCAACCTATTACCAAATTCACCCCCCACCGTCATACTCTTACCACCCTATATATATACACCCTATTACCCGTGGACATAAGAAACGCAAGAAACGGACTTGAAACGCGAAAGTTACGCCAATTTTACTAAAACGGTAATTATAAACGTTTTAACTTATTAAACACAATTTTACCAAAACAATTAGATGGTGATATAGCTATGTAGAATTATATATGGTAGATGTTAATTATCATGCTTACTACTTATACGACCTTAAATTAAATAGGTTGCATCTGACGATTTACGTGACGTATTATTTGTGATATACTTGACATACGCTCACTCAAGGTGAGTTCATAGCCCCACGTTTTACATGATTTGTTTTACAAGTTTTTGGGGTGAGAAACATGCAATGTTTTATAATGGGACACAAGTTGTTAAGTTTTATATTATGATTATGTGTTGCCTAAGTAGCGATAACCCTAGTTGAGCCCATTATCATGAACTGTCAATTGCTAAGTGTGAGCACGAATGTTATAAATAGATCTATTGGGATTGACATCCCCGTTCGGGTGATTAGCTATCACCGGGCAAACGAACGTATACCATGTCAAACATAGGATGTTGCGGGTTAGAACATCATCACGGGCAATGTAGGCCATTTATATGGTATTCATTTATGTCGAGCTTCAGTGTCATGAGCTTAGGGCAACGTAATTACATTTATATGATGTCTGCATCTGTTGCATTATCATACACTTGGGAAATCTTGTGGTCCTACAATATATGATTTATCAAACCTATGAATTCACCAACATTATTGTTGACGTTTTAAAGCAATGTTTTTCAGGAGATCAGTAAGCATAAGGTGCCAAGGATACATTGGTGATTTTGTTTTGGGATGTCATGCTAAAGATATGGTTGCATTATGTTTTGGGAAACTCATGTGTTGTGAACCAGTATCTTTGTAATAATAACAATGAACCAGTTAAAGCTTCGGGCTATTTGTAACAAACATTTGTTAAATCCAATGTATCAGTTTTACAACGACTTTTTGGTCGTTCTATATACATCTTGTGTTATTGATCTGAGAAGTAACACGCCCCAGACCCTTATTCCGCTGCGACCCAATTTGGGGGTGTTACAGATTGGTATCAAGAGCCAAGGTTATAGAGAACCAGGTCAAATGTTTTTGCTGGACTATAACCGTTTTCAAACATCGAATTCATACAAAGGGGTTTTACACGGGACATACATATGTGCATACATTCATGCATACACTACTTGTTGCATTAGTTGGTTGGACTAGATGCATTCAAAATTGATATACATGTTACGATATTAATGTATATTACTATAAGAGTCTTATATTAAATACTAATATAAGCTATTTTGAATTTTCAGAATCAATCATGTCAGATTCGAATGAATCGGGGGTTACATACACGGAGGTTTCTAGTCCATTTGAGGGTTTATCAGACATAGGATTACCGAGAGCCGATGATCACGAGTACCTTAAGCTGCCTTGGATGCCAGAGGACCTATATGTGGAGGCCGCTCTTCAGGCCCCACCCTCTCCAGATTACGTGCCTGGCCTTGAGGAGCCAGAGCAGGCACCACCTTTGCCAGATTATGTTCCAGGCCCAAAGCATGCTGATGATGAGATTGTTGTTGAGAATCAACTAGATGCTGAGGATGCCTCACCCACTGCTCAGTCACCTGACTATGTCCCGAAGTCCGATCCTGAGGCGGACCCAGAGAAGGATGACGATGAGGACCCCAAGGAGGATCCTATTGACTAATCTGCTGATGAAGGAGATGACGGAGACGATGAGGATGAGGATGGTGATGTTGACATGGAGGCTGATGAGGATAAGGAGGAGGAGGAGCACCCAGCTCCTGCCGACTCTGTAGTTGTTGCTTTACCATCTATGGATCAGGCCTCATCTGCGAAGGAGACAGAGCCGTTCAAGACTGATGAGTCTGCTGCCACACCACCACCATACCCTTCATATCGTGTGACAGCTAGGATTTCTATTCCAGCTCTAGTACCTACACCAGTATGGTCTGATGCAGAGGTTGCCAGACTTCTCGCTATATCTACTCCACCATCGTCACCGCTCTCCCCATGGTCTTCACCACTTCCCCAAATACCTTCTCCACCACTACCCTCGATACCATCTCCATCACTACCAGTATCACCACCACTACCAGTATCATCACCAGTGCTTGTGTTATCTCTATCACCACCTCCTAGCCTCATTCATTCATTAGGCTATCGAGTTGCTATGATCTGGCTGAGAGCTGAGGCCGCATCTACTTCCTATTCTCTACCATTACCACCACCCTTCATACTCTCCCCTACCAGATCAGATGCACCATCATCAGGGATACCACCACCCTTGCCCATATCAGTTCCTACTTCATCACCACCATTGCTACTACCCCCTACTAGTCGTAGGGAGGACAGACCCGAGGTTACCTTACCACCTCGGAAGAGGTTAGGTATCGCTCTTGGTCTTAGATATGAGGTAGGAGAGAGCTCATCTGCTGCTGCTGCTAGACCGGCTAGAGGTCTTAGGGCAGACTATGGCTTTGTAGCTACTATGGATAGGGAGATCAGGCTTGATCCAAAGAGAAAGGTTGGATATGGGATCACCGACTCGTGGGATGAGATAGTTGAGACCATGCAGGGGGAACCAGTTAGTACTGACACGGAGTTGGGTCGACATATGACAACATTTGAGACTAGGGTTAGGCAAGACACAAATGAGATTTATACGAGGTTAGACGATGAGCAGAGTCAGAGACAACTATTGGCTGGTCGACTTAATATGTTGTTTAGAGACAGACGAGCACATGCATATACACATCATCTGATGGAGACAGAGACTAGATTGTCCCGAGAGGCTTGGAGGCGATCGATGGATGCGAGTGATCTTGCCCGCGAAGAGGTTATGTCACTGTACACTACCGTACTGGGTAGATTAGAGAGTTGCATGCTGCTGATCGCAAGAGACAGACTATGACTTCAGAGATGCTAAAGGCAGACCATAGGAGATCTACAGAGATGAGAGAGTTGAGGACAGCTGATCATACCCGATAGCAGCAGCTTATACAGATATTAACAGTGATGCAGTCATTACAAGGATAGGTGACCACACTACAGGGACAAGTGACAACACTATAGGGACAGGTTACCGCACTACAGGGACAGCAGGGACCCGCTGGAGGTCCTGCACAGACAGAGCTGCCAGAGGAGGCTGGTAGCGGTTCATAGATTAAATCATGTTATGGCTAGTCATTTTGTATATAGCCTACTAAGTATTACGGGTTCAATCCCGGCTAGTAAGGCTTTAGGTTGTTATGTTTATTTTGTAACCTAATTGTTATAATCATTTTGTATCTAAACCATTCATGTATGTTTTTCCAATTTATATATGAAATGGTTGTATTATGTCACGTCTGTAATCGAATTTGTTTATGAATGAATGTCGATTTGGTTATATCATTATTGATTACAATTCAATTGTATATTTCACTGTGTGATGTGATCTCACTTTATTTATCATGTATATGTCATGTCATGGTTATGATTTTATGAAATCTAACGGGTATTGTATTTTATTATGATTGAAGAAAATGGCACCAAAACGAGCCACAAGGTCAACACCGGTCATAACAACCCCAGCCCCAACTGCAACCACCACCACATCGGTCACTAATGCCTAACTTCAAGCAATGATTGACCAAGGTGTCACTGTCGCTTTGGCAGCACGTGATGCAAACAGGAATGGCGATGACAGCCATACTTCGGGAACGGGTGGCAGAAGGACTGAACGCGTTGCTTGAGAGTGCACTTACCAAAGCTTTATGAAGTGCAAAACTCTATATTTCAAAGGCACCAAGGGAGTTGTTGAATTAACTCAATGGTTTGAAAGGATGGAGACTATTTTCTGTATAAGCAACTGCTTTGTGGAAAATCAGATTAAGTTTTCCACTTGTACTCTCCTAGCAGGTGCTCTAACATGGTGGAATTCCCATGTTATGACTGTCAGTCATGATGTTGCATATGCAATGACTTGGGCCGATCTGAGAAAGAAAATGACTGACAAGTACTGTCCAAGGAACGAGATGAAAAAGCTCGAGGCTAAATTTTGGAATTTGAAAGTGAAGGGTACTGATGTGATAGGGTACAACCAACGTTTCCAGGAACTAGCAATGCTGTGTGTTAGGATGTTTCCGGAGGAGTCTGACAAGATTGAAAGGTACGTCGGCGGATTGCCCAACATGATCCATGGAAATATTGTAGCATTAAAGCTGAAAACCATGTAAGAGGTTGTTGAAATGGCCACTGAACTAATGGATAAGAAAGTCAGCACCATTGCTGAAAGACAGGCTGAGAACAAAAGGAAGTTTGAAAACACTTCCCGAAACAATCAAAACCAACAACAACAGAACAAGAGGCAGAACACTGGCTGGGCTTATACTGCTGGGACTGGTGAAAAGAAACCATACGGGGGATCTAAAACCCTATGCGCTAAATACAACTATCACCACGATGGTCCGTGTGCTCCAAAATGCCACAAATGCAACAAATTTAGCCATTTTGCACGTGACTATAAGAGTGCGGGAAATGCCAATAATGCTAACAATCAGAGGGGCACTGGATCAGGCCAGAAACCTAGTTGCTTAGAGTGTGGAGTTCAAGGACACTTCAAGAGGGAATGTACAAAGCTGAAGAACAACAAAAACCATGGAAATCAAGTTGGTAATGACAGGGCTCCATCCATAGTCTATGCGGTGGGACATGCAGGAACAAACCCAGACTCCAACATCATGACGGGTACGTTCCTTCTCAACAACCGTTATGCTTCTATATTATTTGATACTGGTACCGATAGGAGTTTTGTGTCTACTGCATTTAGTTCCCAAATTGATATCCCGCCATCTACCTTAGATCACTATTATGATGTCGAACTAGCTGACGGGAGAATAATTGGGTTAAACACTATCCTTAAGGGTTGCACATTAAATCTCCTGAACCACCCATTCAACATAAATTTAATGCTCATAGAACTTGGTAGTTTCGATGCTATAATTGGTCTGGATTAGTTGGCAAAGTACCAAGCAATCATTGTGTGTGCCGAGATGATCGTTCGTATCCCCTAAGGAAATGAAACATTAATTGTTCATGGTGACGAAAGCAACCGGGGATACGAGGCTCGTCTGCACATTATCTTGTACTCTAAAACACAAGAATACATGCTAAAAGGATGTCCAGTCTTTTTGGTACATGTCACTACAAATGAGGCTGAAGACAAGTCAGAGAAGAAGCGACTTGAGGATGTACCAATAGTTTGAGATTTTCCTGAAGTATTTCCTGAGGACTTGCCGGGTCTTTCTCCGACTCGACAAGTGGAATTTCAAATCGATTTGATACATGGTGCTGCACCCGTAGCTCGGGCGCCTTATCGATTGGCACCTTCTGAAATGAAAGAGTTGTCAGAGCAACTAAAAGAACTATCTGACAAAGGCTTTATAAGACCCAGTTCCTCACCCTGAGGAGCTCCGGTCTTTTTTGTCAAGAAGAAAGATGGATCATTCCGGATGTGCATTGATTATTGGGAATTGAATAAACTAACGGTGAAGAACCGTTATCCACTTCTAAGAATTGATGATCTTTTGGATCAGCTTTAAGGGTCGAGTGTCTACTCGAAGATTGACCTAAGGTCATGTTATCACCAACTAAGGGTTCGAGAATAAGATATTCTAAAAACCGCTTTCAGGACTCGTTACGGCCATTATGAATTTCAAGTTATGCCGTTTGGTTTGACAAACGCACCTGCCGTATTCATGGACCTTATGAATTAGGTGTATAAACCATATTTGGATAAATTCGTGGACGATATTCTGATATATTCAAAGAACAAGCAAGAACACGAAGAGCACCTTAAGCTAATCTTAGAATTGCTTAAGAAAGAGGAGTTGTATGCCAAATTTTTCCAAGTGTGAATTTTGGATTCCCAAAGTACAGTTCCTTAGTCACATGATTGATAGTGAGGGCATTCACGTGGATCCCGCCAAGATCGAATCCATTAAAGATTAGGCATCTCCTAAGTCGCCAACGGAGATTCGTCAATTTTTAGGTCTTGCTGGGTATTATCGAAGATTCATTGAAAGGTTTTCAAAGATCGCCAAACCAATGACCAAGCTCACCCAGAAGAAGGTCAAGTTTGAGTGGGGTGATAAACAAGAAGCAACTTTTCAACTGTTGAAGCAGAAGTTGTGCAGTGCACCAATCCTGGCCTTACCTGAAGGAAGCAAAGATTTTATCGCATACTGCGATGCTTTAAAGAAGGGTTTGGGAGCTGTATTAATGCAAAGAGAAAAGGTGATTGCTTATGCATCATGCCAACTGAAGATTCATGAGAAGAACTATATGACTCATGATTTGGAATTTGGAGCAGTAGTGTTCGCTCTCAAAATTTGGAGGCACTACCTGTATGGAACCAAGTGCACGGTGTTCACTGATCATAAGAGTCTACAACACATTCTTAATCAGAAAGAGTTGAACATGAGGCAACGTCGTTGGTTGGAGTTGCTCAGTGATTATGACTGTGAGATTCGTTATCACCCGGGAAAGGCAAACGTTGTTGCTGATGCTCTAAGCAGGAAGGAGAGAGATCAACCATTAAGAGTTCGAGCCTTAGTCATGACTATTGGCTTGGATATTCCTAAACAAATCTTGAATGCTCAGACTGAAGCACGAAAACCAAAGAACATCAAGAACGAAGATGTTGGAGGAATGTTGCTTGAAAATGCTAAGGATCCGGAGAAAGTTATAAAGGAGAAGTTGGAACCACGTGCGGATGGAACTCTATGCTTCAATGGCAGGAGTTGGTTACCATGTTATGGCGACTTGAGGACTGTGATTATGCATGAGTCCCACAAGTCAAAATACTCTATTCATCCGAGTTCCGACAAGATGTACCAAGATATGAAGAAGCTATATTGGCGGCCCAATATGAAAGTCGACATCGCCACCTATGTTAACAAGTGTTTGACCTATGCTAAGGTCAAGGCCGAACATCAAAGACCATCAGGATTGTTGGTACAACCCAAGATACCTGAATGGAAGTGGGACAACATCACTATGGATTTTTTCACGAAGCTTCCTAAGTCGTCGCAAGGCACGACACTATTTGGGTGATCGTTGACCGAATCACTAAGTCTGCAATCTTTGTACCAATGAGAGAGACTGATCCTTTGGATAAACTTACAAGAATGTACCTAAAGGAGGTTGTCACGAGACATGGAATACATGTTTCAATCATTTGTGATCGCGACCTGAGGTTCGCATCAAATTTCTGGAAGTCACTTCAGAATGCTTTGGGTACTAACTTGGATATGAGTACTGCGTATCATCTACAAATGGATGGACAAAGCGAGAGGACTATTCAAACTCTCGAGGATATGTTACATACTTGTACAATCGACTTTGGAAAGGGTTGGGTTAACCATTTGCCATTAGTCGAGTTCTCTTATAACAATAGCTATCATACTAGCATCAAGGCCGCACCATTTGAAGTACTTTATGGTCGAAAGTGTTGTTCACCTGTTTGTTGGACCGAAGTTGGAGAAGCTCAAATCCTTGGTCTAGAACTAATTTAAGAGACGACTGAGAAAATCATCTAAATCAAATAAAGGATGCAAGTCGCTCGTGATCGACAAAAGAGTTACGCCGATCTGAAGCATAAACCGATGGAATTCCAAGTCGGGGATAAAGTTATGCTTAAAGTTTCTCCTTGGAAAGGGGTTGTACGTTTTGGCAAATGGAGGATGTTAAACCCTAGGTATGTTGGACCTTTCAAGGTGTTAGAAAAGGTTGGAGAGGTTGCTTACAAGCTCGAGCTTCTAGAAGAGCTAAGCAGGGTTCACAATACATTTCATGTATCCAATTTGAAGAAGTGTTATGCCGACGAACCATTAGCCGTTCCGTTGGATGGACTTTATTTTGATGATAAGCTTCAGTTTGTCGAGGAACCCGTCGAGATCATGGACCGTGAAGTTAAACGGTTGAAGCAAAGCTGCATCATATTAGTTAAGGTTCAATGGAACTCCAAGCGAGGTCCTGAGTTTATGTGGGAATGCGAGGATCAATTCCGAAAAAAATACCCACATCTGTTCACAAAGACCGCACCGACGTCAGGTGCTGCATCTTAAGCCTCGAGGACAAGGCTCACTTAACAGGGGAAGACTATAACACCCCGTGTTTTAGGGTCATTGACGTCGTCAATAAATCCACAATGTATCTTTTGTATTGTACGCGTTTGCTTTAAATCGTAAACGTTAATTTAAATCGAGTACGCTAAATATTAGCGTTCAATGTAAACGGGCATCAGACCATTAAATGTTTACATCAATCAAGTGTTAAATAATTATTCTGAGAATAATTATGGTCTTTGTTCATTTTATTTTTATTGGTTACGTAAATTTGTTACGTTTTATGATA
Source organism: Tanacetum coccineum (assembly GCA_026074375.1). NCBI lineage: Eukaryota > Viridiplantae > Streptophyta > Magnoliopsida > Asterales > Asteraceae > Tanacetum > Tanacetum coccineum. The sequence goes on from BQNB010070397.1 coordinate 32,525, forward strand.
AAGTACGTTTAGACATACCCGGAACCACCTTAATTAATCTACTCTTCAATGAATACTTATTTTTGCATCCAACACTCAAAGTTTTATTAAACTTTATCCAAGTTAATATGATTTTTCACTTTGTTCATAAGAAATAAACCAATACATGAATCATGTACAAAATAAATACTTGTATGTAAAATCAATAACTTGTAACTTACATGTATTCCACTAGATATTATGTTAGATATCAAAAGGCTTCTAGAAGCCTTCCCCCCTCCTAATCCATGGCACAATAATAACAATGGGACAATGAGCACACAAAATACACCAAGTTGGCTTGTACAAATACTAACTCATTAAAACCTAGCTAGTATTGTCCCAATTTGACTAAGATCTTTCCTTAAGACCCTCATTTGTGTTTCTTGACCACTATTGCAATCTTTTGACTAGTCTTTTATCATATATACTAGTACACATGCAAGAACACATAGATAACAAGAACACTTAACCAAAAATCAAACAAAAACTTATCTTCCTTTTATCTTTTAGCCCACGGCTTAAAACACCCCATTTAAATAAACCATACAAAATTTTCTACATCATATACAAGCATACACACATCATTTCTA
>BQNB010070398.1:3573-33134 GCA_026074375.1 Tanacetum coccineum
AAGCAAACATTGCCCTGCTGGTTATTGTTGTTGTTGTTACGGTTGTTGTTGTTGTTGTTACGGTTGTTGTTGTTGTTGTTGGCATTTGCAGGCCGGCTTCTACAGTCTCTGGCCAGATGGCCAACCCTCTTGCAGTTATTGCACCTAGGTGGGCAAGGACCTTCATGATTGTAATTACACTTGGAACACAGAGGTTTAGACCCGGTGTATGGTTTCCTATCACTATTGCCTGCAGTATAGGCCTGACCTGTGTTCTGCCTCTTATTATGCTATTGTTGGTTTTGATTGTTCTTGGAAAGATCATCATACTTTCTTTTCTTTTCTGCCTGACGTTCAGCATAGGCATGGGTCTTCTCATCTCAGTTGTAAACTCGATAGCCTCTTGCATGGTTTTCGGCTTTGATGCCTTTACACTACCAAGTATCATATCGGGCAAGCCACTAATATACTTTTCAATCTTGTCTACCTCTTCTGGGAACATCCTGGCACACATCAACTGTTGGGAAATACAAGTCAAAAGGTCAAAGTACTGCTAAATGAAAGATCAAAGTACTGCTAAGTAGAAAGTCAAAGTACTACCCCTCGAGCAGTATTTATCAGTCATCATTTTCTTCAGTGTTGCCCATGGCATGGCATGAGCTGCTTCAGGAGTAGTGGTCTTAACATGGGCATTCCACCATGTAAGAGCATCATCTTGTAGAGTGCAAGTCGCAAACTTGACTTGACTAGCTGCTGTGCAATTGCTAATACTAAACACATACTCCATTTTCTCAAACCATTGAGTGAGTCCGACAACTCCCTCAGTGCATTTGAAGTCCAAAGGTTTGCATTTTAAGAATTCAGAGTAAGAGCATTCGCGAGTAGTTTGTGCTGGCCTTGGTCCTGAACCATTGCTGTTATAGCCATTCCTAACCCTGCTTGCTTCTGCTTCAGCCATTGCAGCAGCAACTCCTTGGTCAATTAAGGCCTGAAGTTGTGCCTCAGTAACAGTTGTGGTGGGTGTTGCATTTGGGGTTGGTGTGACTAGTGTTGACCTTGTGGTTCGCTTTGGTGCCATTTTCTTCAATCATAAGAAAATACAATACCCGTTAGATTTTAATACAATCATAACGTGACATAACATATGCATCATAAATAAAATAAGATCACATCACACAGTGAAATATACAACCAACACAAGATCGACATAACATAATACATCCATTCCATATATAATCTGGAAATATACATGATCTGTTTGGTACATAATGATTCCCTATCGCTAGGTTACAAAATGAAAATCAACATAGAGCCCTACTAGCCGGGAGTTACCCGTAATACTTAGTAGGCTATACAGGATAGCTAATCAGAAATAAAAGATTATTACAGGATCGCTAAACCAAAACAAAAGATCTATACCGTCTGCTAGCTGGGAGTAACCCATAAAAACTTAACAGACTGCATAGTAGCTACAATCATAACCAAAGTCTAGGAACTGCTACCAGTGTCCTCCAATGTGTCAACGCGTGCTCCAGCCTCCAGGGCCTGGGTACGCATGATATGCTGAACAGCAAGATCATCTGCAGCCTGACGCTGCCACTCGTGGCGACGCACCTCAGTCTCTAATACTGTAACTCGTGCCTCTAATGCCCTGCAGTGAGCTTTAGACCTAGCCAAGGCCTGACGGGTCTCCATACTCTCTTGCTCGTAAGCAAGTCTCTCTCTCCTCAATACCTCAATCTCAGCTCTCACAGCTGCACGATCCTTCTGGGCATCGTGATGTCGTGAGTAAAACTCTGAACTCTCTCTACTGCGAACATTACTTTGGTAATGACTCATGTTGACCATCTCTAAGGCAGTCATCATCCTCCTCTCAGTATCTCGAAACCTGGTTTCCATAGTGTCTTAAGACTTAATCGCTCTATTGGGCCATAGTGGGTCCTGGCTGTCTCGCAGCAGCAGCAGCAGAACTCTCCCCAACCTCACAACTAGGTCTAGGAGTAGTAAGTAGTAGTCTCTTTCGAGGCGGCGTGTCAGCCTCGGGAATATCAACTCTGCGGCTAGTGGATGGTGCAGGTAGAGGTATAGGTAACAATGGTAGGGTCCCTGATGGGAGTAGTGAATGATAGGTGAATGGTGCTGCAGCTCTCATCTGTCTCATGGCTGCTCTAGTATGTGGGGGTCGAATACGTGGAGATAAAAAAAATGGTGGTTGTAGAGGTGTTAGGTGCCTCATCCTCAGCAGGCACTAAATACTCAGGATGCTCAGGCTCCGAAATATACACAGGTACATGATCCTCCAGCTCCATGGGATCAGGTACATACTCTGGAGAACGTGGTGCCTGCTCCAACAACTATCGGGCAACCTCCTCGTAAGGATCCTCAGATGGAATACTCCAAGATCGTGCCTCAGAGTGAACAGAAGTATAGGTAACAGCGGAATCAGCTAACATGATACTGTGACAGCAGAAATACTTATATGAGTAATTATATAGGTTCTTATTGTAATTATACGTATATTATATAACCACGTATATCAATTATGAATGCATCTAGTTCAACTAACTAATGCAACAACTAGTGTGTCTAAAACCCCTTTTTATGAATGCAATGTTTGAAAAAGGTTATAGTCCAGCAAAACATTTGACCTGGTTCTCTATAACCTTGGCTATTGATATCCAATCTATAAACCCCCCCAAGAATTGGGTGCAGCGGAATAGGGTCGTGTTCGTGTTCTTCATAGATCAATAACACAAGATATATATAGAACGGACCAAAAAGTCATTTTAAAAAAGGATACATTGGATTTAACAAATATTTTGATACAATTGCCCGAAGGCTTTAACTTGTTGTCTTATTATTATTACAAAGTAACTGGTTCACAATCATGAGTTTCAAAACTTATACAAACCATATCTTTAGCATGGACATCAAAACAAATCACCAATGTATCCTTAGCACCTTATGCTTACTGATCTCCTGAAAAACATTGCTTTAAAACGTCAACAATAATGTTGGTGAATTCATAGGTTTGATAAATCATAATATGCAGGACCGCAAGACTTTCCCCGTGATAATGCAACACATGCAGACATCCAACAGATTACATTTCCTAAGCTCATGACACTGAAGCTCGACGATCTTTCTTGCAATAATATATATTGCAATTTCTGCCCGATTAGATGTTTAACCCGAAACATCCCCAAATTCGACATGCTATACGTTCGTTCCCGGTGATAGCTAGTCACCCGAACGGGGAGGTCGTTTCCCAAATAGATCTATTCATAACATTGCGTCCATAATTTGTAATTAACAACTACATCTATGCAATTGACAGTTCATGATAATGGGCTCAACTTGGGTTATCGCTACTTAGGCAAACATGTAATCAATATAAAATATCCACTTGCGTCCAATTTATAAAACAAAGCATGTTTCCACCCCATAGTTATAAATCATTGAAATCGTAAAAATGTGGGGCTATGAACTCACCTTGAGTTCTGATAATCCAAATATCGCAGATAAAGCGTCACGTAAATGATCAAATGGAACCTAAATTAACATAGGTCGTATAAGCACTAATCGCTTTGATTAACTAACATCATATACAGGTCCATGTTAGTTACATCATACTATCGTTCGGGCTATCATAATTAAGAGGTCATGTAGTGACGTTATGAGGGGATGCTAGGGACACTTTAAATCGTAAATCCAGCAACTCGTCGATACGCCACCCGATGAGGCCTCCTATGGAAACTCCCTAGTAATATGTACTTGATAAACAATTATAATTCGATTAGTCCAATCACCAAATAATGGTTTTGTAAATTGTGTTTAATTAGTTAAACGTTTATAAATTATCGTTGTATAAAACGGCGTTAACTTTCGCGTTTTAAGTCCGATTTCGACGTTTCTTATGCCCACGCTTTCGTATTAGGACGAGTTATCATAATTTGACATTTTCATATTTTTGACCCTCTGATGAACAGTAACTTTTACTGTTCATACCAGTTATAGAGTTATTTTTATAGTTTTAATTATCGTAAAACCCGTAAACGTCATATTTTATTCGTTATAGCTCCGTTTTAGTGATTGTCTTCGAGACGTTCTTGATTTGCAAGTTATATTTATTTATGAGGTTTAAAAAAATAAATATTTCTGTCATGAACAGTAACTTTTATAAAAATAGTTTTTTAAAAGTATTAATTATCGTAAATTCGCGAAATTCATAACTTGTTCATTTTTAATTGAAAAATTACGATTCTTATCATTTTGGAATTCTAAAAATGTGTATAATTTGTTAAAAATACCAAACTTGCTGTTTGAATAATTTTAATAAAGAGTTTTTATAAAAATTCTTTTATAAATCTGTTTATTTATGTATAATTGTTTTTCCATAACTTTTTCGTTATTAATCCGTTCGACAAGTTTCTTATTTTTTCAGAATCGTCATGAGTCGTATTATTTTATAAAAATATAAATTAAGTATATTTTTATACACTTTTGGGACAGAAAGTTTGGGTGACGCTTATTTAAGTCCATTTTAACTTGTTTTTATATTTGTCCACTTTATCAAAACTTTACCACAAGCCTTATCATTTTATATATGTTCATAAAGTGTTACATTATAATTACAGAGTCCATTAGTCTAAAATTGTCCTCCTATGTCCAAATTACCAAGTCCATATTAACACTTTTAATCCTTAACTTTCATAAGTAGCCTTTTTACTCCAAGTTTATACTTAACCATTTTCACATATAAACCATAAGTGTACAAGTGTATTTCTTCTAACATGACTTTATTTTAGTGTTCAAGTAACATGATTAAAAGTCCATAATCAACATTAATATGTCATTTGCCTTTCTTTTACTTGTAACATATTATGTAACTTTATAAACCCTAATTAGTACATAATCATTTTATGTCTTAACAAGAGTGTAAATCACTTATGTGTCCATTTTAACATGATGTCATTAACATCATAAGATATATAAAAGTGTACAATATGATGACAACAAGTAAAAACTCCTTTTTCATGTTAAAATCCTAAATGGTGATTCAAGCTATAAAGAATTAACATATGCATATTAATGATAAATGTAAGATAATAAAGAGTTCAAGATGACCTTATGGTGAATGAAGATGATGACTAACACAATCTAAACCCTTGCTTAGACTTTAAACCCAAGATTATAACCAAGAAAACCCTAGTTTCCAAATGAAAACATAATCTTGATTTTATTTCTTCACATTGTAAATGATAAGCCAATGCTTGGAAACACCTTAGAATGTCTTAAGAATGATGTATGTAGATGTGTATAGGTTGTATAAAATTTGATATGGATTGGGTATTAAGGTTGGTTTGAGCCGTGGCCTTATAGGGAGAGAAAGGAGGAATTTTTGTGATTTTTACTAAGTGTTATGAGTTGTAAATGATATCTCTTACATGATACTTGCCTTATATGAGATGGAATGGTCAAAAAGTATGCAATAGTTGGTCAAGAGACAAAGAGAGGGTCTTAGGGAAGACTCTTGGTCAAAGGGAACAAGGTATGGCTATGCTTAATGGAGATAGGAAGTACAAAGACTACTTGGAAGATTTTTTTCTTATATTTCATTGTATACATTGCTATAAATTCGGCATATGTATGATACATATGATATATTTTTGTAACTTTTATGTATTGGGTATAAATGTGGGTATTTGTTGAAGCGTAGAATTATTTTTGTGGTTCCGGGTATGCCTAAACTTAATTTATCGCGAAACGTATACACTTTACGTATCCGATAAAAATAAAATGAACAAGGATCATAATTATTCTCAAAATAATTATTTAATACTTGATCGATGTAAACATTTAATCGTTTGATGCCCGTTTACATTGAACGCTAATTTTTAGCCTACGCGATTTAAACTTAATTCATGAAATCACAAGCAAACGCGTACAACACTAAAAATAAATAGTGGATTTATCAACGTCGTCAATGACTTGAAAACACAGGGTGTTATAACCCAACTTACTTGGCAATACCAGGATGGATCGTGACCTAAGTCTTCCTACTAGTGGCCTGAAATGAATAGTTCGACCATCTCTTTCGTCGATAGGTGTTTATCTGGTTTAAGGGGAGTTGCATTACCTATTGGATAAAGTTGTACAAGCTGGGACCACTCCAGGACCCAACAACAGCAACCATAATGACAATAACTATAACAAATGGTGATGGGATGCGGAGAGTGAAGATCTTTCGAGAAACAATATCCCCAGAATAAAGTTCAACAATTTGAGAGAATCTCGCGAAAGAGCTTATGCGATAGACAACGGAATATGATACTCAGTCGTTAGTTTGAGGATGAATCAACTCCATTAGTTTAAGTGTGCAACAAGTCTGTTAGTTCTACGAACAGTTAGCGATTGCAAGGATTTGCAACGGCAAAAGTAATATCTTAAGAATGAGATCATGTAATTCCAAGTGAGGCCTTAAGATTTTGCTGAGTGGTAAGGCACGATTGTGTCTCTAGGACCTTTTTTAATGGATTCTGGTGATTGTCGGGTTAGAGTTCATACTCGTCTCATATTGGATACCATTAAGCCACTATTATAATTCATTACTTCATAAAGGAGCGTCCTAATTTATGTAAGTAAGAAATGATAAACTTATGGTTCAGGGATTTACATTTCTTTATTAACTGACGAGGGTCTAAATCCTTTCTGATAAAGAGATTATAATCATCCTACTTAATAATTTTGATGAATAGGTACTCAAATAACTTCAAGGTGATGGATAACATGAGAGCATGTGCTTCTAATGAGTATGGGGCGAGTGTTTAAAACTCGTCTTCGGAGACGGGAGTAAAACAATCAGGATATCGACGAGTGTGCAAGTAGTTAATGAGTACTCGGTTAAAGTAAATAAGATAAAGGTCTTTATGAACGAGTCAAATAGCGATTTCATATAAACTCCTATTACAAGTCCCGCCCATACAAGACTTGTAATACTTAGATTCATACCTAATCCCATGTAAACCGAATTCCCCCCTTTTTCTGAGGGCTTTGTTAACATTTAACAATTTATTTCAAAAGATCACTCCCTCATATAAAGGCCCGCCCTTCAAGACTTGTAATACTTAGATTCATACATAATTCCATGTAAACAAAATTATGACGGTCTCCGTATAATACGATATTGTATATAAGCTATGAGAAAAATATAATTCTTAGAGGACATTGTTTAATTACAATGTCTGAGAACAAAATAGACCATTGTGCAACTCACAATGTTCTTAAGAGTAAAAATGAGACCTTGTGTAAACTTACAAAAAAAACAAAAAAAAAAAAAAAGTGTCTGAGGTATAAATGAGTCCATTGTGCCAAACTCACATTGTCTTAGAAATGTCTAGTATTTGTTAATTAACTCTTATTATAAATAACGTTACGTATTACGCAAAAGGATGGCAAGCATTATATAGATATATATATATATATATACTATATATATATATATATATAGACTATATATCATATTATATATATATATTATATATATATATATATATATATATATATGTATGTATGTCATGTAAGCAATTAATGCAACAAGCAAAGTAAGCAAGTAGTGTGTATGCACTTTAAAAATGTTTGTTGTGATGCAATATTTGCGAAAACGGCTATAGTCTAGGTATAAAATGCAACATAGTTTCTTATAAGCCAGTGCTTGATACTAATCTGTAACACCCCAAAAATGTGTCGCAGCGGAATATGTCCGGGGTGTTACTTCATATACAAACAGCCATAGATACAAGAGAATGACCTCTAAATGTGTCGTTTGAAAAGTAATCTCGTTGATTTTTTTGAAATTGATATAACATTTGTCCCATAATTGCATCACAATGAAAAGCTTGAAAGTAATACAACGAGATTTGATCATTTGTATGTAAGAGGAATCTATGAATGAAATCTTGTTAAATTAGACTCCAGTGCACATCAGATAATCCAAGCATCTAATTCACCTGAGAAAAACATGCTTAAAAGTGTCAACATTAAAGTTGGTGAGTTCATAGATTTTTGTAAATGTAATTGTTGAAATGAAAAGATTTATGAAGTATGCACGACCATTTCAATCCTTATAATAGTCGCCAAAATGTAAGTGTAAATGTAGAACCCAAAGAGTATAGTGTCTACTGTTTCACCACAGTATAAATGAAAAGGGTTTAGTGATCAGTAATGTTCAACAAAAGTAGTGTGGACCTCAAGATTTCCAATATGTGTGACTACTATAACAGATACGGTGTCACATAAAAATGTATCTATGTTGCGTAAGCTCTGACAACGTAGCTAATTTGTATAGCATATAATATGCCAATTGTATTCTGCCCTATCGGTGTCTGACTAAGACACCCAATGTGATTCGACATGGTATATATCCGTTGGTTCACTCCGTGACACCAGTGAGAGCTACGCACCCGGATTGGGATAATTAGTCCCAATAGATCTATTTATAACATTCACGCTCCTTCAACCGGTCCTCCGGTCAAGAAATTGACAGTTCATGATAATTCGGGCATTGAATGGTTTAATCGCTACTTAGGTAACACGGTAACAGGTGATGATAACGAAAATACTTGTGTCAATGAAGAAATAACATTGTATTTCGTAAACCAGCTTAAAATACTTAAATCCTAAGTAGAAGAGTTATATACCGGAGCTTGTAAATAAGTATGGAGTATGTAAACAAGTTGTAACGAGCATTTATTCTCCCCAGAGATTTGTAAAGTAATGGATAACAAGTAAAAGCGGGGTATAAACTCACATCGATGTTGTAGAACGATTGGCGGGAATACGCATATTACGCGCACAGACAAACAAAAACTGGAGGCTCGACTAGAAGTTGCGGTTTATCTTAAACGGTTGTATCTCTACTAGCCTAGGATAAATGTATTTGGGTTTTCCGATGACTATAGTACATTCAATCGCGGCAGTTGATAACAGATTTAGATTTAAAGTTATAATAGTTGGTGGTTGGTTAAATAAAGAAGTTAAAAAGTAACGCAAGGTGTGTAATATATTCCGTTATTATTACTAATGAAAATGGACCGAGATATTAACTCATACGTGAATTATGATAACACGGTACCAACCACAGGTTAAACTCGAAGCGGAGCCTCTATAGAATACCCGACAATGTGTTTCATTCTAATTAAGATGACATTTAAAATAAACATGATTTAATTTTATTATACTTTACCAAAGTATTATATAAGAAAGATGGTAAAAATAAAGGAAACTAAATAATTCGACACGTATTCGGAAATCACCATATAAGTTCATTAAGAGTCCTTGGTATAAAAGTAATGCACGTTTTATAGTTGAGAATTATGTAAATGATGTTTTCACAGCTTTTGCAAAAGTTATGACTTTATCTTCTAGTCAAGAATTTTATAAAATAATATTTTATAATTTAGTATTTTGTTTTCTTGACGATTGTAGCTAAAATAGTTATTTCATTCGTAAAAGTATTGTTCTCGTTTGTTTGTCTAGTTGTTGTATAATGTTAAATTAAACAATCTTAAAATTATATAACTTAATCCTTTTTCAATCAATCTGTGTTGCAATTTACTCGCGTAATCAATATATATAATTAGGCGAGATTAAATAATATATAACACATTTATTTAACCATTAACCACCATTTAATCCAGTTTTATATTTATAAAATCTTATGATATAATTATTAATCGATTTGCATAAATCAAAAAACCCACCTCCTAATGGTTGTTTTGCTCACCCAACAAACCCTTATGCATTTCCCGCTCACCCAAAAACACCCCCTTATGCACTTCTTGCCACCCAAGCACATCCTTGGGTGTTATTCAGCAAACCAACAACTTGTTGGTGTAATCCAGCAAACTAAAAACAACCCTGCTGGTGTTATTCCAGTAAACCAAACACCCTGCTGTGTGTTTACAGCCAAACGCCCCTATGGAGCTAAATTGAAAACCAAACGCACCTCTTGGGTGGTTTTAAAGCCAAACGCACCCCTTGTGTTGTGAATCGAAACCAAACGCGCCCTAATCTGTTTTATTGACAAAACCAAACGCACCCTACGTGCTGAACACAGATCCAAACGCACCCTTGTGGTGTTATACGTTAAACCAAACACATCCTTTGGTGCATAACACAAAACCAAACGCAACCTAATCTGTTTTATAACAACCAACGATCCTAAATCTGTCCTAAATCCAAATGCACCTAAATCTTGGTGTTTCATCAAATCAAACGCACCTTGGCTGTGAAAACAACCATACGCACCCTTTGGTCGCGGCTGCTCACGGCACCGCTCCCCATGGTGGTGTCTGACCTGAAGCCCAACGCACCCTTCGGTGCTATGAAACCAACCAAACGCGCCCTTGGTGCAGCCACAACCGAACACACCCTTGGTAGGTGGCTGAGAACCAAAACCCCATATGGTGCTTTACCCGAAACCCAACGCACCCTAGTCGGGTTGAGAACAAAACCGGACGCACCCTAATGGGTTATAATAACCCAACGCACCCTATTTTGGTGTTGCTGCCAAACCCGACGCACCCCTGGTGCTTATCAGAAAAACAAACGCACCTATGGTGTTGAAATAATAACCAAACGCACTATGTGATGGTGGTGTGGTGACGGGGGATGGTGGTCACGGTGGTGGTGATGATGACGGTGGTGACGTGATGATGATGATGCGGTTGGTGGTGGCGTTCGGTGGAGGCGCAACGGTGGTGATGGCGCGTGGTGGTGGGGATCGGGTAGATCGGGTGGTGGGGAGGCTTTTGGGATTTGGTAGGAAAACTCGCCGGAAAAGTGGCGGCCGGCGGCGGCGACGGTGGCCGGAGGTTGGCCGGATCCGGCGGTGGCTGCCGGAAAAGAGAGAGAGGGAGAGAGTGTTTATGTGTGTGTGTTTTGTTAAAATAATATGTAAAGTTTTATAAAAAAATTATTTATAATAAAACTTTAAAATTAAGTGACAAGTGTTAAATAATATGGGGTGCAATTATGTAATCATTACCACAGGGACGTAAAGGTGTAAACTTTTGAGTATTATTTTGTAAAATATTGGTTCGGGACTCGTTTGAGCGACTTAATGGATGATTCGAGTCACGAAACTTGCGCCATTGTTTTTCAAATCATTTTTCCTATAAAGACGAGTATTTACACGACTTTATTTCATAATTTTTTTTATAACATTTATTAAAATGTTTATCATTTAATTGTATATCGCTGACAAACTTTGTCCGAAAAATGAATTTTACTTTGAATAAATTCGTTTTTACCAAACGTTTTTGAATAACAAGATAATTAATTTATTAAATATTTTTATTTAATAAAAAAAGATAATTAAATATGATTTAATTATTTTCGTATTGGTACGCGTCGTATGCGGTCTTCAAAATTTTGCGAGGCTGGTTTAACCCTTTTCTGCTCGTTTTCAAGTCTCGGGTAAAACTAAAAAGTTGTCCGGAATGTCGTTTTACATCAACTTGCTTTTGAGTCCGAATTGTGAAAACATGATTTAGTGGGTCGTTTTTGATAAGTCAGCTTAAGAATAACATATATCTTTTTCGTTTTTACGTCAAATAAGTTAAAAATAACTTGCACATGAGAGATGTAATAATAAATATGATTTATTATTTAAAATATGTTCCGAAAATTTTACCGGTTATGCGGTAATCGCTTTTATGTGACAATAAAAGACCAAAAGTCAAAAAGTCAAGCCAGACCCAAAAAGCAAGTGTACCACTAGTCATATAAAATTCCAACATTGAGGATGTTACAAAAGTTGTCTACCCTAAAAGCTTTAAAAGAATTAATCCTAAAGATTCCTGGAGCAATGACTCTTTCATTGTTCACAACCATGATTCTCGAGAGGAAGGTGCCGAGTTTGAAGTGACTGGTTTTGACAAAACATTCGACTTACCAACCTTGGGAATAACTGTAGATTTAGGGAAAGGAGTTACAGATAGCAGTTTTGGTCTTAGAGGGAAGAAGGTGGTTCCCAAGATTGATTTGCTTAAAAACCGAGTATTCACACTCGTACCTGTTATTGGTGTCCTTTTTGTTCAGAAACAGTACTTCATAAGTACTGCCAACTAGATTCCGCATAGTTGACAGTATATCAGTGTTTCATTAAGGAATAACGATCCTACACAAACCATTATTATAATCCTTAATACAAACCTTAAGATCAGTAATCTATTATCTTGGATCAAGTACACATGAATTATAAGCAAGAAAACTCAATTCGAGCCTTAATGAGCCCTAATGGAACCGGTGAACCCTTTTCTTACAAAATGACCCAATTTAAAACTTTCTATTACAATCAAGCACCTCCATGACACACCTCCTTTATCCCATAGCAGCTTACAAGCACCTTTATTCATTTCTTGGCTAAAAATCAAGCCACGTCTCCTCTTGGTGACTCATTTTAGCCGCGGCACAACAAGGGACAAACAACACATCAAGGCTAGCTTTTAGCCTTAGAAACTCATCATATAGACTTACCACATCACCCTCTAGATGTTCCATGTGTCCTAGATCAGATCATGAAGCTCCCTTAGTCACCAAGGTACCATTCGCCTATAAATAGAACACAAAACCTTTCATTTCAACTCATCCCCCACTTCCTCCTCTATAACCCATCATAGCAGCAATCCTTTGCTCAATATGAATTCTAAGAGATCCTAAGAAGTCCCAAGAACAGAAGTGAAGCAAAAGAAACCAAGAAAAGAAGCCCGGGAGTCGTTATTCTAGGCGTACGAAGCTAAAAGTCCCGATTTCGACCCATTTTCAAGCTATAAGCTCAAACCCAGGTTCTATCATCTTCATACCTGCTACTACACCCTTATAATGTTCATATGATCCTAAATAAACTCTTGTTAAAGTTTCATAACTCAATTCATGCTCATTTTCCATTTTGATCCAAAATCGTACACCCGAAACCCTAATTTTATGTTTTTCTTAAAACTAAATGTTATAATGGTTAAATATTGTTATAATCTATCCTAGCATGCTTAACTAATGTTAAAATAACCACTTTATTGATTAATGAAGGAATTTGAACTTAAAACCCGCGCGTTTACGTTTTGAAACCCTAATTTGACCCGTTTTGCTTCCTAGCTTAACGAATCGTTATTTTAAACTTTCATTATGTTAAACCTTCATATTTTAGTTTATTATAACCTATAAATATCTTTTGAAATGTTAAAATAAGCTTGCATGGCAATTTGGACATGTTTTGTAATTATAATCCATGCAAGGGGTATATATCGTAACTTTCTGAAACTTATAACTAAAGGGGCTGAATATGTCATTTTATCAAAGTTATAACTATAGGGGTCTATTATGTCACTTTTCAAAGTACAAGGTTTACTTGGTATATCTTTCAAAGTTGAAGGACCAAAGTCGTAAAAATGCAAACCCTAGGGGTCTACTTGCAATTTTCCAAACCCCAGGGTCTAAAATGTAACATTTTGAAAAAGTATAAAAACACATTTAAAACATTACCAGACATAACTTTAATTAACGCTTGACGTGCTTAACATTTCCAGATATGGATTAAAACGCTTAAAACCGATTATATCATATCACAATACTAGGGAGCTTCATATTAAGAGGTTTCATCTTGGTATTACGTTCTGACTGAGTTGTTGGGTTTACGATTTAAAGTGCCCTAGCTCCTCAAACGTTTACTGAATGACTTCTGAATTATGATGGCCCGAACGGTGATACAATAATTCCAAACTCTTCAATCAAACTCATAACTCTTAAAACTAAAGTTCTAGAGTACAATCTTCCTAAGACTCAACATATTTACTCAGGTTGCGTGACGTGGCTGTTTACTATCATTTTATTATATCAACATTCCCCGGTTAAGATTGTGATAAGGTCGTCAGCTTTCATTTCAGAATATTTATTACATCTACCTACCAGGTGAAGTTCATAACCTCGCCTTTACTTATTTTACATGTTTTATAAACCCGCGAGGGGGATACATGCTTGTTACAAACTCTTTTACATACTCGTTTATCTTATAACAATGTGATTACTTTTCAAAGGCTTAATGAATTCATAACCCCATATTTCAATCTTTTGAATACTTTATAAACCTGTGATACCTGATATAAACCATGAATGCAAGTGTTTTCTAAATGTATGCTATCCAGATATATTATTGCCTAAGTAGCTTCCAGTGCCATTATTTCCATATCATGAATCATTAATTACTTGCATTGCGAGTGAACGCGAATATTGTGAATAGATCTATTGGGGGTGACGGCTCCCGTTTGTATACCCATGCTTGGGGTAGCCAAACGCACTATATTTGTCCTAATAGGTAACCTTGGCAAGTTACCTTTTCCCGTGGTGTGACATCTGTCCCTAACCAATATCATACACGGTGATTTCTGTTAAGTAATTGATGTGCATGAGTTAGGTGCATTAATAATTATTACCCTGATTTTCCTCATGCATTATTGTATTTCGTTGCAATTATTACCATTATAGTGACTTGCATTCAACCATATAATATTCAACTGTTTTCCATGATAATACTGTTCTCTATAATAATACTGATCTCCATGATAATTATCCCAGTAATGCCAATATTTCCATTATAACTTGTATTCAACTATTACATTTCAAACCTATGAATTTCACTCAACCTTTGTGTTGACCCTTTTTATGCATGTTTATCTCAGGTAATTGAGCAACTTATGGCATGGAGTGGCATGGACATGAAGATGGCTAAAACTTGTTATCATTCACATTGTATGTAACTAGATTTTGGGACCTGCCTTTGTAAAACTCTGATTTGAAATGAATGATAACATATCTTTTGAATAAACGTCTCTTTTGGGTCGTTTTCTATGATTATGATTGTTGTATCCATGAAGTAATACCCCAGATTAGCTTTCGCTGCTATATTGTAAAAATGGGGGTGTTACAAGTAGACCCACCAACGTTGAGGTTCCAAAAGAACTTCCTAAAGTCAGCATGGTTAATATGAGTTTGAAGAAACTTAAACACCATCTTGCTGGTTTTGACGTGGTTGTCAAAGAAAGAACCACAGCCACAACTATCACTGAGGGCTCGTGGGGGTTAGAACATACAAAAGCTTGTTTTAGGGATGAAATGATTCCATTTGTAAAAGCTCTGAAGGACTTATTTAATACATTCGATCAATATTTGATTGATGAACTTTCTGACGTCCAAAATGTCTTTCATCAAATGGAACAGTCTATGGAACAATATTGTTTAGAGTCAAAAACATTTGAAGTTAAAATGAATAAAGTTTTGAACGAAAATGAACGACTCTTGGAACAAGTCATTAACAAAGATATTGTGAACATAATTATGAATTCTTCTATGGATAATGCTTCTGTGAATGTGTATGAATGTAAAAAGTATCTAAACCTTGAGACTGAGCTTCTCAACAAAAAAGATTTCATTGAAAAAGAGATTTACGATAAACAGTTCAAAAGTTTTACCACTCTTGAAAAACATTGCATCTCTTTAGAAGTTGATAGTCAACTTAATCAGGAAATTTTTCAAAGGGACAATTCTGTTTAAAATCAAAATGCTCCATGTTTTGATCAATTGTTTGAATTAAATGAATTGAGAGCTCAGTCCCAAAAGAAAGACACGGTCATAAAGAAGTTGAAAGAGAGAATTAAATCTATAAGTGGAACAATGAATGAGGATAAGATCAAAAAAGGACTTAAAAGTGATTGAAACAATAAATATTGAATTGGATCATAGGGTGTCAAAGCTTATTGCTGAGAATGAGCATTTAAAACAGACCTATAAGCAACTTTATGACCTGATTTAACCAGCACGTATTTGATCAAAAGAACAATGTGATGATTTAATTAATCAATTCAATCTAAAGTCTGTAGAAATCTCTAATTTAAATGCTAGTCTTCAGGAAAAAGTTTTGGAAATTACAGCTCTCAAGGATGATTTAAGGAAACTTAAAGGAAAAGCTCTAGTTGATAATGATGTTACGAAACATACTATTGATCCAGAGATGCTTAAGATTGATGTGGAACCAATAACCCCTAAATTGTTGAATAAAAGGACAGCTCACTCTGCCTATATTAAGCACACTCAGGAAGAAGCTGTAGTTCTTAGGGATCTAGTTGATCATGTTAAAGCAAATTATCCACTAGATCATTCCTTAGAATCTGCCTGTAGGTATGCTAAACTAATTCAGGAATTGCTTACTAACATCAGTAAAACCTGCCCTAGTATCAACAATACTGATGTAAAATTAGTGGTTGTGACCCCAAAGAATAAGGACAAAAGAGTTAGATTCACTGAGCCCGTCACATCCTCAGGAAACACAAACACAAAAACCTCTTCTTCATCGAACTTAGTTTCTAACAAACCTATGTTGTCTTCTACAGGAGTAAAACCGTCTACTAGTGCTAGCGGATCACAGCCTTCAGGCAATACAAAGAAAGATAAGATTCAGCAAACACCAAGTAGTACTCAGAAGAATAAAGTAGAAGCCCACCCTAGGAAAGTTAAATCTAGTTTGAAAAATAAAGACTGTGTTGTTGCACCTAAAGGAACTGCTAATGTGCAGCATCCCAAGCTTAATGCGAATTCTGAACTTAAATGTGTTAAGTGTAATGGTTGCATGCTTTTTGATAATCATGATTTGTGTGTTCTTGATTTTATCAATAATGTGAATGCTCGTGTAAAATCTAAATCTATTAAGAAAAGTTCAAAGAGAAAAGTTTGGAAACCAACAGGAAAGGTGTTTATAAATATTGGATAAATCTGAAGACCTACTGGTTAGACCTTCATATTGTAGGTAAATGCGTGCCCCTTTAACTAGGTTTACCACAACTACTGAAGTGCCATTCTAGGAAACCAACTAATTCTTGATGTTGAAATACCAGACCTGTCGTAATCATTGCATTTACCCTCACGGAACCTATGAAATCTTAAACATTATTTTTCCCGTTAGCAAATCTAAGGTTCTTAAATCTGTATCTGCTAACAAAAAGGAACCTAATCAATCTTGGGGATCCAATGTTTCTGATGTTCCATCTTCCTCTCTCGATGAATGCAGGTCATCCAAATTATTCTCTGGTATTTGGACTCCGGTGCTCCCAAATGCTTATGACTTTTTTGGGGGGGGGAGAGATCGCTCTAAGCTCACCATTTTCGTCAATAAATTTTTGGGTAAAGTCAAATTCAGATTATGATCAACGTGGCTAGAGATATTGGGTTATGGTGTTTTTTCAGTTTGGGAACTCATTACGATATCAAGGTTTACTACGTAGAAGGACTTGGACACAAACTTATTCTCTATTAGGCTAATTCTGTGATTCGAACACTTGAGGTTGCTTTTTGCCAACACCACTGTTCATTGTATCTAGAAGGTGTTGATTATTGACTGGATATACATGGCACATAATCTGTTATACTCGTCTCTTGGAGATATGATGGCATCCTCTCCTATATGTCTCTGGTCAAAGGCCTTAAAGGACTAAGTCCTGGATTGGCACCGAGGTTTTGTCCACATCTGAACTTTAGGTGCAATCTAACCATTTACGCTAGGACATGGTCTCTGTTCTAGGTCTTCCTAGATTAAAGTTTGAAAAGGTCCATCTATGTTCTGCTTGTGCAATTGAGCAAAAACAGAGAAACCACAAACTAAATCTGAGACTCCAACCAAGAAAAAACTCTATCTTTTTTCAAATGGATCTTTGTGGACCAATTGCGTGTCGGCATTATAAAACTCGATTTTACATCGGGTTAAGTGCTTAAGGTACATAAGATGAAAAGCTCAGATTCTTAATCAGTTTATTAAGATGATCCAAGTGCGGCTTTAAAAGTGCCTGTCCAATGAATAGAACAGTATGGAACTGAATTTGTTAATCAAACTTTACGTGAATATTATGAGAAGGTTGGCATCTCTCATGAAACATTTGTTGCTCGCTCCCCACAGTAAAATGGTGTCGTTGAAAGACGTAATCATACGTTAATTTAAGCTGCCTGCACAATGTTGATTTATGCAAAAGCTCCGTTATTCTTATGGACAGATGCAGGTGCTTTTTGTTTTGTTACGCATGTTTACACCCAAAATAGTTACATCATACGTCTTCGTCAGGGCAAAATTCATGTGAGCTTTTAAATGACAAACCTCCCAACTTATCATTCTTCCATGTATTTGGTGCACTTTGTTATCTGACAAACGATAGCGAGAACTTGGGCAAGTTACAACCAAAAGCTGATATTGGTATTTTCATTGGCTATGCACCCACAAAGAAAGCATTTCGAATTTACAACCGACGTACCAGACGAATCATTGAGACAATTCATGTAGATTTTGATGAGCTGACTGCGATGGCTTCTGAACACAGCAGTTCAGGACCCGCACTTCATGAAATGACTCCTGTAATAATCAGTTCAGGACTCGTGCCAAACCCTCCTCCTTCAACACCATTTGTACCACCTTCAAGAACTGATTGGGATCTTTTGTTTCAACCGCTGTTTGATGAATTACTCACTCCTCCACCTAGTGTTGATCACCCAGCCCCTGAAGTCATTGCTCTAATTGCTGAAGTAGTAGCTCCAGAACCCGCTGCATCAACCGGTTCACCTTCCTCAACAACTATTGATCAAGATGCACCATCACCTAGTAACTCTCAAACAACACCCGAAACTCGATCTCCTGTTCTATTCTACCGATGTTGAAGATGGACAATCATGATTAGATATTGCACACATGGAATAACGATCTGTTCTGTGGTATTCTAATTCCAGAAAGATTCTGATGCATCTTATTTGGATGTTATTCCTACTGTTGTGCATATTGCTACTCCTAACTTGACATAGTTAATAATTAGCAACAATGATCATCCTTTAGATAACATCATCAGTGAACTCGAAAGACCTATTTCCACAAGACTCCAACTACATAAACAAGCCTTATTTTGTTACTACGATGCCTTTCTCACATCAGTTGAACCAAAGAACTATAAAGATGCTTTAACTCAAGCATGTTGGATTGAAGCAATGCAAGAGGAATTACATGAATTTGATCGTCTTGAAGTTTGGGAACTCGTTCCACGTCCAGATAAAGTAATGATTATTACTTTAAAATGGATTTATAAGGTAAAATTTGATGAAATGGAAGGAATTCTAAAGAACAAGGCTCCCTTGATTGCTCATGATTACCGTCAAGAAGAGGGAATTTATTTTGAGGAATCCGTTGCTCTAGTGGCTAGACTCGATGCTATTCGAATATTCCTCGCATATGTTGCTCACATGAATATGATCGTCTACCAAATGGATGTTAAGACGACATTCTTGAACGACATTCTACGCGAAGAAGTTTATGTCAGCCAACCGGACGGGTTTGTGGATCAAGACAATCCGAATCATGTGTATAAGCTTAAGAAGGCTCTCTAAAGGAACCGTGGATCCCACATTGTTCATCAGAAGACAAGGCAAAGATATTCTCCTAGTACAAATCTATGTTGATGATATAATCTTTGCGTCTACTACACCTGAATTATGTGACCAATTTTCAAAAATAATGTGTTCAAAGTTTAAGATGTCGATGATGGGCAAAATATCATTTTTTCTAGGACTACAGATTTCACAAAGTCCCAGAGGCATCTTTTTAAACCAATCTAAATATGCTCTAGAATCTTTGAAGAAATATGGTATGGAATCTAGTGTCCCAGTGGAACTCCACTTGGTAGAGTAATCCAAATGGATGAAGATTTCTCATGGGGACAGCCGTAGATCCTACACACTATCGTGGAATGATTGGCACCCTTATGTATCTTACAGCCAGTAGACCAGACCTAACATTTGTTGTATGTATGTGTGCCCGGTATCAGGCAAAGCCTGCCGAAAAGCACCTCCATGCTGTAAAAAGGATCTTTAAATACCTACGAGGAGCCGTAAATCGGGGACTCTGGTATCCAAAAGATTCTTTTATTGCTCTAACAGCTTATGCAGACGCTGATCACGTGGGTTGCCAAGATACTAGACGAAGTACTTCTGGATGTATGCAATTATTGGGAGACAGACTTGTTAGCAGGTCATCAAAAAGGCAGAAAAGCGTTACAATATCCAGTACGGAAGCAGAATATATTGCCATGTATGGTTGTTGTGCTCAAATCCTTTGGATGAGATCACAGCTTACTGACTATGGCCTTGGATTCAATAAAATTCCAATGTACTGTGATAACAAAAGCGCTATTGACTTATGCTACAACAATGTTCAACATTCTCATCAAAGCATATTGACATCAGATTCCACTTCATCAAAGAGTAATTGGAGAATGGAGTGGTAGAGCTTTACCTTTTCAACACGGAGTATCAACTAGCGGACATCTTCACTAAATCCCTATGCAGAGAAAGAATTGAATTTCTTATCAACAAGGTGGGAATACGAAGTTTTACGCCTGAGACACTAAAACAGTTAGCAGATGAAGCTGAAGAATAGTGGTGGTACCTATTCTGATATCCTGTGTATCATATGCATATATATTAAAAATCATAAAATCCAAAAAGATTTTTCATTTTTTAGAAAATTTTTATAAAATCAAAATACAAAAATATAAAATCATTAAAACCAAAAAAAAAATTAAAAAAATGAGAAAAATAGAAAAAGAGGTAATAATGGCATGTCTTCTGAAAATCGATAACATTTACGGTCTTAGAAATGTCATTCAATAATGATACGAGGCTGTAAATGAAGTTCGAGCAGAAGTTCAATAGTTTTTCAAAACATGCCAAATGGCTTGCTATTATTTCAGATAGAAATCCGGTCATCAACTTAAAGGCAAGTATTTCAAAAAGAAAACTTGACCTCTCAACGGGAATTTATTCTCGGGCATGGTCTACTTTATGACCATGCAAAGGCTTGTGTTTACTTTGCAACACAACCCGTGCTTCATATATCCCATAAGTGTACGTGTCAGTGCACTTATGTGTTAATATAAGAGAAATCTTATTTCATGGTGTTTGATTTTCAAAAATAAAACATTACGTCATCAGAAAAAAGCTTTTTCAAAGACATTTGACCACTCAAACAACGACTCAGTTCTTTAAATAAAAAACGGGTCATTGTTTGAGGGGGAGAAAATGTCAAATATCGTCTTCATAATAATGTGCTTAAAGGGAAAAAAGTTTTTTAAACAATAACAGAATATCATTCTTTAAGGAAAGCTAATTAAGTTTGGCTTATGTGTGCCTTATATGTTATGTGTTTATGCCTTTAGGGAATAAATATGCAAATACAAGTTTTTAGGTATGTTAGTTAAAAATATTAGGGACTATGTGTGCCAATTGTTAAACTATACTTGCCTAATGAAAGTTATTGGTGAAAAAATAAAAGGGATAAGAAACTTGAGGGGCCAAATGTGTCAAAAACAAAAAATGTTTTATAACACCACTCACCACTCGTCTCTTTTACACACAAATACACACTTAAGAAACCCTTTTCCTTCCCATCTTTAAACGCAAATCGCCATCCCTCAAATCCTCATTTACAGTCGTTATCTCGCTTAAGGTACTACTACAAATCTGTTATATACATCCCATACATCTCATACCTTGAAGGAATTTGATTTCATCCATTTTTGAACTCGAAAATCCCTAATTTTTGAATTAGGGTTTCTCAAAATCAAAAGTGATCAAATCTTCAAATTGTTTGAGGGGTTTTGATGGCATTGGGGTGTAGAAGACTTGTCTAAAATAGTTTTATGTGTACTTACGAAGGCGTGGAAGTATTGTGGAGCGCGAAGAGAGTTTGGCTCGAGAAAATTTTGGTTTATGTGTAATATTGTGGTTACGAACGCTTGTAGGTTTGTTGTTAGGGAGCTATATTCCCCCATCTTTATTGTGTTTATTTGATCATATAACTTCTTGAATGTAAAAAAAAAAGTAAATTTTTTATTTTTGTTATTATTGATGTGTTAATGGTTAAAAGTGCTCGTTTGTTGTAGGATCTTGATAATTCTATGAAATTCAAGTTGTTTTATTGTGCCCAAAATGTTTTTCTTATGATTAGCATACAAAAACAACAAGTGTGAATGCTTAACATGTCATGGGTGTGCAAATTCTAAAATTAACCGAACAACTGGTTCTCTTTGAGAACCGAACAAGTTTTCTATCCGAATACAAACAACTTGATTGCCCTTATAGAACCAGAACACTCATATTGAGAAAGGAACCGGACAACTCAGCTCTATAGGAACCCGAACAACAACATTAGTTTAGAAGAGAACCTGAAAACAACTCGTTGTCTTGGGAACCGAACAACATGAACTCATTGGGTAGACCAAACAACTTACTCTGTTATGGTACCGTTCAACTATGTTAGTAGAACCGAAACAACCATGTGTAAAAGGAAACAAAACAACCAGTGTTCATTACGAACCGAACAACTAATCCTATTAGTAACCGAACAACCAGTTTGTATGAAGGAACCGAACAACCAGATTTATTTTAAGGAACCGAACCACTTGTTTTCGTTTTAGGAAAGAACCGAGCAACTAATTTCTTTAAGGAACGAGACTACTTAATTCTTAAAGAAACAAACACTAGTGAATGAGCGCGGAGGGAGCTCGGGAACAACAAGTTTTTTTCCTTAGAAATTAGTTTATGGTTCAAAGATCCCCAAACACTTTAAGTCAAATTTCCCCAATTTAAAAGCAGTTTAATAAGCTAATTAGGGAGTTAATTAAACTTTTTATTTTGGTTAATTATACCCTCTAAAACAAATTAAGGTTAGCTTGAGTTTGTCATTTTTAAATGGATATATCTTAATAAGTGCAAAAAGTCTTAAATGTTCTTTAATTCCTAAAAAACTCACATCATAATCAACTTACCATGCTCACTCTCACTCAATAGGTCTCTATAGTATATTGTATAAAATTGGTTGTGCATAAACTGTATTGATCCTATCTTAGCAGAATCATGGATACAACAAAAGCACAGCAAAAGGCGTTGGATGATGCTCTTGTCGCACTTGAAAACCGTCTTAAGATTGGAAAATGCAATCAACATCTTAGCCCTACTCTCAAATCCAATGAACTAACCATTCAAGTGGTATTAGATGCTTTGAAGCTCACTCCATTTGAGGTCTCTGCTGATGTTACAGAAATTTACATGCAATAGTTTTGGGCTACTGTCACCAAACATTATTTCTCACTCCGGTTCAAGATGAATAGCAAAATCCATACTATTAATGTTGACAACTTCAGAGATATGCTTAAGATTTGCCCTTAACTCGTAGGCCAGAAATTTGAAGATCCTCCATTTGAAGAAGAGATACTATCTTTCATTAGAGATCTTGGACACACTGGTGAGATAAAGGTCTTATCTGATGTCAATGTTAATCACCTGCATCAACCATGGAGATCATTTTGCTCCCATCATCAATAAATGCCTCAATGGAAAAACTACTGCTCTCAAAAGTCTTCGCCTGTTACGAGCTTAAATACTTTAGGAAATGTATCATAACAAGAATGTTGACTATGTTTACTTGCTATGGGAAGACTTAGTGTATCAAGTGGAGAACAAAAATTCTAAAAAGAATAACGACATGTATTATCCACGCTTTACCAAAGTCATTATAGACTACTTCATGGCAAAGGATCAGGCAATACCAAGGAGAAACAAGATGTTTTGGCACTATGCCAGTGATGACTTCATGTTCACCACATTAAGAGTCATTTCTAAACATCAGGACACTCAAGTATACGGGGCTATTCTCCCTTAGCACTTGACCAACCAAGCCATGTTAGAGTCCGAAGCCTACATGACTTACCATGCTTATGCTATTGGTGATAAGACTCCAAAACCAAAATCTACAAAGATGAAAGCTGATTCTGAATCATCTCCCAAAACGAAGCCTACTCAAGCTTCTAAAGGAAAAAGAATCAAGATTTCGGCTAAGGGAGATAAAGTTGCCAAGATGAAGCAATCTACAACAAAGTCAAAAGGTTTAACAATGCTATCTATGGTTGCATTATCTGAAGCTAACCAAATGAAGTTGGCAACTAAGAGAAGCAAGAAAGAATTCCACAGCTCTCACACAAGTGGCTCAGGTGATGGAGTTGACATATAGTCAAAGGTTCTTGATAAGCAATAACACACCGTATCTGGTACAAATAAAGGAGCTAGTGACAAACCATAGATTCCCAATGTACCCGAATACAGATCAAAGAGTGAAGAAGAATCTTGGACATTCAGTCAAGGAGAGGATGAGGAAGAAAATGATGAGCATGACAGTGCAAATAACAATGATGATGAAGATGATGATCAAGAGAATGACAGTGGAGAAACTAAATCAGATGATGACGGAGATAATTTTGTTCACCCAAACTTGTCCACATACAAAGCAGATGATCAGGAAAAAGAAAAAGAAGAAGAAAAAGCAAATGATGATGATGAAGTGTCTTCTGATCAGATGGTTTCAACACCACCTGATTATGAAATTTCGGATGAAGAAGAAAATCAAGAGGATGATGATAATGTTATGGGAGGAGAACAAGAAGATGAAGAAGATGAGGAACTGTACGAAGACTTGAATCTCAACCTGGATAGAAGAGATGCGGAAATGACAGATGCTCAAACTAATCAAGAGACGGAAGAGGTTCACGTGACTTTGACTACTGAACCTCCAGTAGTGCAACAACAAAGCTCCTCTGTTTCATCAGATTTGGTGTCTAAATTCATTAATCCCTCTCCGGATACAGGTATCGACTCGATTTTAAATCCAAACGTTCAATCAGATATTCCTGTCAATGTATCAGTTTCCGCCACTACTAAGACACCTTCTTTTGACACTACAATTCCTCAACCACCCATTCCAATCATTCAATCTGAACAACAAACACATGATTCCACAATAACAACAACTATTCCAACAACAACTTTGCTAGAAATCCCCAACTTCGCATCTTTATTTGGTTTTGAATGAAGGGTATCCTCATTAGAGACTGAACTATCTGAGATCAAACAAACCACTCAATTTACTAAAGCTTTATCATCTATTCCGGGCATTGTTCATAACTACCTTGTGTTTAAGATGAAAGATGCAGTGAATGTGGCTGTTCAGTTACAATCCAACAAGCTCAGAGAAGAAGCTCAAGCCAATAATGATGAATTTCTTAAACAGATAGACTTAAACATTAAGGCCATAATCAAGGATCAAGTTAAAGCTCAAGTATACAAGATCATGCCAAAGGTTGAGAAGTATGTCACAGAATCTCAAGGAGCTGAAGTGTTGGCTAGATCATCCAATCAACCTCAGACATCTTATGCTACAGTAGCATCTCTCTTAGAATTCGAGCTAAAGAAGATTCTCATCAACAAAATTGAAGAAAATAAATCAATGAACATATCAGACATTCAAAAGAATCTCTACAATACATTGATTGAATCGTACAGCTCGAACAAGGACCTCTTTGCCTCATATGGTGATGTGGTGACCCTAAAGAGAGGACGTGATGATCAAGACATAGAAGAAGAACCCTTTGCTAGATTAAA
The DNA here is from genome assembly GCA_026074375.1 of Tanacetum coccineum. NCBI lineage: Eukaryota > Viridiplantae > Streptophyta > Magnoliopsida > Asterales > Asteraceae > Tanacetum > Tanacetum coccineum. Next base: position 29,119 of record BQNB010070398.1, read on the forward strand.
CCAAGGGATGAAGCGAAATAGATCAGGCAAGGAAGAGTCATCAAAAAAGCAACTCAAAAGGAGTCCAAGTCTACAAGTTCTTCCAAAGGTGCATCTAGATCTCAACCAAAATCATCAGGTAAGTCTGCTCAAGAAGATGAGCATGGTCTAAGGGTTGACGATTTGGAAGAACCATTGCATCAAGAGTTCAACACAGGAAATGATGATGTATCGCCTGTAAGAGAGATAATAGTTGTTGATGAACGACTATGGAATCCATCAGGCTCTCAAACTCCTGATCGTGAATGGAACATAACAAAGACTGTTGATGACCAACCTCCTCAATCATGGATGACTCAGTTGGCTCAAGCTTCAGGCACACAATCCTCGTTTAATAAGTTTCTGGCTAGTCCCATCGATTTCTCTGCCTTTATCATGAACCGGCTCAAATTAAACAATCTGACTTAATATGTCTTGACTGGTCCAACATATGATCTCATGAAAGGCACGTGCAAGAGTGTAGTGGAATTAGAATACCACTTTGAAGAAGTATTCAAAGCTACCAATTATCAGTTAGATTGGCATAATCTTGAAGGAAGACTGTATCCCCTTGATCTCAGCAAGCCCCTTCCTTTAGTTTAGAATGCACGAGGTCATCAAGTTATCCCTTTTGATCACTTCATCAATAATGATCTCGAATATCTGAAAGGAGGGAGCATAAGTCAAAAATATACAACCTCACTTACCAAGACGAAGGTTGCTGATTACGGTCATGTTAAATGGATTGAAGACAAAGTTCCTAGAAGTATATGGAGCCAGGTATAAGTTATCTACGAGAAGCATGCCTACTGGAGAACATATCACTTGGGACCAAAACTTCATAGATTCTATGGATATGCTACCAACATGGAAACTTCAAAAGATGTCTACTCAAGACACAAGATCATTGTTGTTACCAGTCTCAAGATCATGGAGTTCTTTGGTTACAAACATTTGGAAGAGATTACTGTTCCAAGGCAGGACGATCAGCTGTACAGGTTTCGAGAAGGCGACTTCAAAAGACTTTGTCGCTAAGACATTGAAGATATGTTACTTCTTGTTCAAGGTAAACTGACCAACCTCAATTTGGATGAACGATTTGCACTAAATGTGGCTTTGAGAATGTACACGAGACGCATTGTCATTCAAGAACGTGTGGAGGATCTACAACTGGCAGTTGAAAGCTACCAGAAGAAGATAAATCTCTCAAGACCAGACTCATACCGTTCAGATCTTAGAAAAATGACTCCCTACACTGCTTACCATGATATCCAAGGCATTATCTATCAAGATGACATGGACAGAAATCGTTTGATGCGCACTGATGAACTTCACAAGTTCAGTGACGGCACACTAAACCATGTTCGCACCGCTCTCAATGATATTGCTACTGGGATTCAGATGGAGTACTTGCCAAAGAGAAAATGGAGCAAACAAGACAAGCAGAGAGCTCGGGTGATGATAAATGCCATTGATAAGAAACTCAGAGATAGAAGGTTGATGCGTAGTCTGGAAAAGTTTGTTGGTGGAAGACCTTACGGAGGAGACCTTCGGCTGCTACAAAGAACCATATGATTCCATCATATGATGTTCTCATCACTCAGGTCAAACCTCGTAAATAATATAAATTTGTGAATTTGTATATATGTAGTGTAGACTTATGGTGAAAATAAGGAGTGCTCGAGTACAAAATTTTCAAGAATTTCTTAGTAAATTCAAAAAATTTCAAATTATTGTACTCAGCACTATCTTATATACCCTCAAATATTGAGGGGGAGCATTAAAATGTTCCTATTTAGATATTGTGTAACATTTTGTCCCCGAACGTTTAATCAATTGATATCCAAAATATCAAGGGATTAACATTTTGGATAAGGGGAGAAAATGTGATTAAACTGAATCTAATTTGTATTGAAATGTGATTGTATTAAATGGACTCAATACACTCCAACACTTAGCATGTACTACGATTACGATGCACATGTTAAGGGGGAGCTTTTAGTGATGATGAAAAACTTTCAAAGTGTAAATCTTTTTGATATTTATATCAAACACTTTGATTGAACTTTTCAATGATTTTGGTTTTGATTGTGATGGAATACCCAAAAGACCAACCATGTACTTAAATTTATGGAGTTATAAGGTGGTTAGGTATAGGTATTCAAATCCCATGATCCAGCCAGAACCGGAGGGATCTACCCAGGGATATCCACTAGATAGTGTAGAAGTCCTTAGGTATGATACAAAAGGAGAAAAAGTGAGAATCGGGAAAAGTGCCGACTGAGATGGAGCTAGTACTGGAACAAACCCAACAAGGTACTAGTTATGAAGTCTCGGTAAGCGCTAAAGGGGTTGAAGAATTAAAAAGAAAAGTTAAGATAAAGGGTGAAAAGAAAGAAGCCCTCCTTACACTTAGGCAGAAACCGGGTTAATACATCTGCTGTCAAGAATCACAAAGATGATTGCTGACATTGAAGACTGACATCATAGACCCAGTGATGCAATGCACAACCCTCCCTAGCCACTCAAGGTCTCTCAAAAGACTCTTGTTTCATTTCTCACAGAGATTACACACATTTCTATCGACTTTCTCACTCCGAGTTAGTTGATATTGAAAAGGTGGCAGTCTGCTCCAGCCTCCGATCACTAAAACCAAAGATGTATATTGAGTTCTAGAACCAAAAGAGATCATTATAAAATCTCATTAGGACACATGTCCAAATTATGCGTTTTATCTCACACAATCGTGAATATCAAGATGAATATAAAGAGTCCTACGCATTATCCTTGTGATTTTGCCAGATTTCCAAGTGAGTCTTAAGTATTCACAGTGAATTGGAAAATCCCCTGGCTTTGGGGGGGAGCCAACATCAAACAAGCTCATGGTAGGTGACTTGTGCGATTCTTATGAATCAAACTTGTGACAACTGGAAAGCAACAACGGTGCGATTCTATATGAATCAAACTTGTTCCAGGTTATGGATCGACGATTGATGAATTTTTGAAATGATTAACACTCTTGATGTGTCACAAAACCACTTTAGCAAGTGACACGTCGATTGACTTTTCAAATTGATTTTTCTATTCAATCAGTGAGATAGTAACTCATTGGTTCACTCTTATCGTGTTGTCTGCTTTGAGACGTTCTGGTAATGAGAACATGCTGAGTTTGATGAATCTAATGCAAATGTGTTAGAAAGATTCTATACTTCAGCTGGAAATCCTGCCAAGGAGATTCTTCTTAAATTGAATCTACCTGATCACAGGTCGATCCTCACGGATTCAAAGGTTACTCCAACCAAACATGGGCGAATGACAAAGCCATATTCGTCCCATCGCTTTATTGCTAACTGTTTTAATGCAGAATACTTAAAGATGGAGGTGAAGGTACCTGTTTCCAGCTGACTCACAGATTCATAGCCACATGCTCATACCCGACCGACAAACATAAAGACATTATGAAAGCTCAAGTACATGTTTTAAGACTTCCGCTACTCTGATACCGTGCGTCTTTCTTGAAGTGACGAAGTATTAGAGTCCAAGAATTTTAAAGAAGTTTTCGTCACTCTGATACCGAACGTCTTTCTCGAAGTGACAAAGTGTTATAGTTAAAGAACCTCAAGAAAGATGCAACATTAAAGGAATGAGTTTCATATTCATTGTTATTGTTTGGTTACTAGAAATGGAATCAAAATGTACAATTGAAACCGATAACTTTATTCATGGGTTAATTGATATTTTTATGTGAGTCATGTTTTATACATTAAGTTTTTTAATTTTATAATTTTTTTACGCTAGATTTTATAATAAATGGGACCTATATTAATTTGATATCCATAACTCAAACGGTATACCAAACGCAAATAATGAAATTAATATACTTAATTCCATTATACCCTTTTATTAAAGTCATACCTGTTATAATTCCGAATAAAAAGCCAAACACACCCCTGCCCAGTTTGGTTTTCAACTCTATGATAAAATTAAAATCTCAACAC
>BQNB010070399.1:0-33134 GCA_026074375.1 Tanacetum coccineum
AAGCATTTTCATACAAAAGTTGAAAAACTTAAAAACATAAACATTTAATGCTCACGCATAAGAGTTGTACACTTAAAAAAATTATGGAAACATTTTAATACCTAGGTTGACCCATGATTTTAATACCTAGGATCTCTACTCGGCAATACACATTGATAAGTTGAAAATACCTGTATATAAATATTATGTGATAAGCATCCATTCGTTAACAAAACCCTAAATCAAAACCGCAACATAGGGTAATTTTATAGGATGTTGCTCCACTTGCTTATGATTAATCTTCATAACGTGTTCTGATTTTCTTTATTACTACAATCTATAATAAACAATTCATTGCTTAATTTAAATTCATATGAACAGGTTTCGGATCTCTTGGATTGATGATATCAGTCTTGGTTTGTCCTGATGGGAAGACCATCGAAGCTGAAGCAGCTCATGGGACTGTAACCCGTCATTACAGGGTGCATCAAAGAGGAGGGAAAACCAACAAACAACATAGCCTCAATATATATTAGGGTTTGCCCGCAGGTTAAAAAATATATACAGTATTAAGGTTCTTACTCTGTTTCTTGATTGCTTAATTTTCTGTATAACTTGATTTGTGGGTTTTTTATATTTATAAAAAAGATTATGTGAAAAATGGTTTCTTTAAACGATGGGATAAAAGAGACATGGAGGCTGGATTATGTAAGGGAGTACATGGAGGCAAGTGAGCCCTATTTTTCTGTACGTGAATATTGGGATTCTTTAGGTTATATCTATGGTGGGATGGATCACAATCAAGATGCTCATCGCATAGGATTATTGACTGGATAAAGGACACTAATGGAACTACTGGAGCGTTTGATGTCACCACAAAAGGAATTCTTCATTCTGTAAGTATTCACAACAACTTATATGATTTTGGATCCGTGAGATTTTGTTACATATTTTTTTTTATATATATAGGCAATTGAAATATGTGAATACTGGTTGGTGGCCCTCTCGTGCTGTCTTCTTTATCGAAAATCACGACACTGGTTCTACATAGGTATCGACTTATCTCCTGTTAGTGTATATTTTTGTGTATGTGTGTGTTAGGACACTTATGAAGTTGGTTGTAAAAAGGGACAGTTGAGATTTCCTGGTGGAAAAGAGACGCAAGGATATGCTTACATGCTGACTCATCTTCAGACACCATCAGTTTATGATCACATGTTCTCTCGCTACAAGCCTGAAATTTCTGCACTTATTTCACTAAGGAACCGCAATAAGTAGTATATATAATGCAAGAGTACAGTAAGTATCATAAGTTAGTTATGAGTAATGGTGTATTTCATTTGATCGGGCCATTACGAACCCCAAAGCGGATCCCAGAAATAATCATTAGCAGTTCAGGGCAATGATTACAAGGTATATATGGGAAGCATCATAAGCTCATCCTCACTGCTTGTTCCAATATCGCTAATTATTTCAAGTTTGAATATGGGGCAATGGACTATATCATTAGCAAGCCTAAATATATATTGTATGCAGAGTGCATAGATTTTGTAATAATAATAAAAAAGATGAAGCTGTAAATCATATACTAACATGATGTAATCACCTATTTATGTTAGGATCCTTTACGTAATTCAGTTCTTATGTAGGGTGTTTCGATCATTTACAAACACATGTTTGTAGTTAATGTTGGGTTTTACGATCTAATTAACCAATTAATTAACACGAGTACGCAGCGGAATAAAGATAACATGTAGAATACATTAATTAACAAGAATAGAAGAAGTGTACCTTTTAGCACGAAACGATACACCGTTTAAAGGTAACCGTAAACACCGTCTTCTATATACGCGTGTGTATAATACCACGCGAAACCACCAAGAATCAAAGGTATGATTCCTCTAAGCTTCCACACACAATACGTTCTTAGCAAACAATGAAGTATGCTAGTACTAGTAGTGTATTAGCAAACGATCAACGAATCTTGACAATCAAGTAAACCGAATGAGTCTTTGTTGTTGAAGGTCGAACCACCAAAAGACCACGAAAACCCTTTGTGGGTTTTGTTGCGATCGAACCAAGAAGGAAGAAACAATAGAACCAAAACCTTTTGGGTTTTGAAGTTCGATCGAGTATTAGGAGTAGAGGCACAAGGACGAATTTTGGTTTTTTAGGTTTTTCAAGATATGAATAATGAAAAACTTTAACCCCTATATATAGACCTTGTTCAAGCATCCTAAACCCATATGGAATGGGCTTTGTAACCGACTAGGAGAAGCAAAGCCAAACCATACCCTTTTATTTTTCGGTTTTGTATATTTAGTCCCTTAACTCTTTAATGACTAATATTTTAATACTTGTTATCATATAACGATCGTTTACTAAATACACTAATCAAACATTATTTACGTATAAACGTGTGCGTCCCCTTAGGCTCGAAAATATTTCCGGACATATATTAATTCATATATGGTCATAATCCAACAGCTCCCACTTGGACATGTATGAATAATATAATAACATTGGTAAGCGTCTAGCAACACGCCAATGCTCCCAAAAATATTCGAGTGTGGTTTCACAGGGCATGAACAAATGATTTATGAATTTACAATCCCTTTGTTTCCGATACCGTTGTTAAATTGGATATGGATCAATGTCATTCCATATTTAACGATTCTGTTTCTCATACATGAAGTAATCAAGATTACTGAAAATCAATGAGACATATCTACATAAGTTTTCAGGTACGGCCATACACACATCTGATAGTGGTATCTTCTTCAACAATTTGAAGGAACAAATTCTATATTGACTACAAGTGTCCAGTCATCATGTGGCATAAACCATTCTGACATAGCCCTTATTAGTTACCTTATTCAGGACAACTTAAACTATATCAAGAAGGAATATCCACATATGCTAAACCTACTTGCATCTCAAGTCTAAGGATTTATGTAAATAAAATCACGTACAAGATTCACTTGATGACGTCGATCCATAAAGTGATATTCTTGTGGCGGGGAAATCCAATATTCATCTTATGAATATCATGTGAGTTTGGTGGACTCATCCTTAATATCTGTAATATCACATATCTATAATATCACCAATCACTCAGAATTGTCTTAGTTTAACAATATTCCCATATTGTTAATCGACAACGGATTAATTTTAGAATAATACATTTATTATTCATGGATTTAAACATGCAAATATAGGACACAATTTATAATATAAAATAACAAAATACCAACGTATCATTATCATAAAATAAAATGTTTTACATCCCTTATCCAAATACTAAAACACAGATCTACATGAAACTACTAGCAGGACGAAGCCCCATGCCCCTGGCATGTTGAGTAAGCTTCCTATTTGATAAAGCCTTTGTAAAAGGATCAGCTAGATTGTTATCTGTGTGAACTTTAAGTATCCTTATTTCGCCCAGTTCAACACACTCGCGAACATAATGATATCGTCTTTGATAGTGTCTGGCGCCTTTCTGAACTCCCGGTTCATTAGCATAATGAACTGCAGCTGAATTGTCGCAGTACATATTCAAAGGTTCATTTATCGTTGGTACAATACCAAGCCCTGAGATAAATTTCCTAATCCAAACAGCTTCCATGGCAGCTTCTGACGCAGCTATGTATTCAGATTCTGTAGCAGACATTGCAGTGGTACTTTGCTTGGAGCTCTTCCAATCCACTGCGCCTCCATTCAAAACGAAAACATATCCTGTCTGAGACTTAGTGTCATCTCTATCAGTCTCGAATCCAGCATCGCAATAGCATTCAACTCTAAGTTCTGTGCTAGGATTTCCACCATAAACCAAGAACATATCTTTAGTATTTCTTAAATACTTAAGAATGTTTTTCACAGCAGTCCAGTGAGGTTCACCTGGATTCTGTTGAAATCGGCTTGTCATATTTTGCGCGAACGCAACATCAGGTCTAGTGCATCTAACCGCATACATGATGGATCCTACAGCCGAAGCATAAGGTACATTCTTCATGCGATTTACCTCTTTAGGCGTTTGAGCACCTTGTGATTTGTTCAAGTCAAGTCTTTCTTGCATGGGGATATGACCACGTTTGGAATTATCCATTTTGTATCTCTTTAAGATCTTATCCATGTAAGCATTTTGACAAAGTCCAATTAATCGCTTCGATCTATCTCTATAGATTTTGATTCCAAGAATAAATGCTGCTTCCCCCAAATCCTTCATAGCAAAACACTTTCCAAGATAATCCTTTACACTTTGTAAACTTGGAATGTGATTTCCCATGATGATTATGTCATCAACATACAAGATGAGGAATGTAACATTACTCCCACTAGCCTTTTGATATACACATGGCTCATCAAGATTTTGAGCAAATCCAAACCTTTTGATTTCCTCATCAAATCTTTTATTCCAGCTTCTTGATGTCTAAGAACCATAAATTGGATCTTAGAAGCTTGTCATACATTTCTGATGGAATAGGAATCAACAAAACCTTCAGGTTGCACATATAATAGATGTCTTCAATCAAGGTAACACATTAAGAAGGTTGTTTAACATCCATTTCCATAGTTCATAATCAAAGATGCTGCTATATATAAATAGAATTCCCTAATTAGCTCTATTCAGCGACATTGAGAACGTTTCTTCATAATCAACCCCTAGATTGAGTGTAACCCTTTGCTATAAACAAGACGAGCTTTATAGACGAGTACACTACCATCCATGACAGTCTTTTTCTAAAAAGCCACCTGCTTCCCAACCTTTCTTACAACCAGGAGGAAATCGAGCCAGGACCCATACCATATTGTCCATGCATGGGATTGTATTTTTCTGCATTCATAGCATCAACCCACCTTATTAGATTCCTGAATCTAACATTGTGCGGCTGTTATATCTAGTGGTTCATTAAATCCCCTAGACTATGCTCTCCACCTCTACATTTTTATACATAAGCGTTGGAGCGAGTGTCCCCCTATCGGACCCTACGAATCAGAATCACTTCTCATGTAGTGTTCAAACCCTCCACCGTCGTTGAGGAATGTTGCTAGTAATTTCAGAAGGTGTTGTATCTTCTTCTTCTTGAATTTCTTCAAGATCTACCAACCTACCGCCCACCCACTGATTTCTTGACTTATGAGACCTTCTCAAAGATTCCGCATACTTGCAACAACAATTTTTGTTTTTCAGTGGGAAGTAGAAATAGTAACCCATCGTTTCCTTTGGGTATCCTATGAAGATACACTTAACAAGTCAATGTCGAGTTTGTCCAGGCGTATCCTCTTTACAAAGAGCCTCACATTCCCCAGACCTTTAAGTAAGACAGATTAGGAACTTTTCCATACCATAGTTCTATATGGTGTTTTTGTCAACGCATCTTAGTTGGTACCATATGAGAATTGGCGTTTTGCTGACTCTAGAGCATTAATACCCAAAAGGATAAAGGAGAGTTATGTAAGATTCATCATAATAGCACCCATATCTAGTAAAGTATTTCTTTCTTCCTCTCAGACACTCCATTTAAGTTGTGATGTGTATGAGGAGTAAGCTGTTTTGAACAATTCCATTAGCTTTTAGATAATCTTTAACTCTTGGGCTTATGTATATCCGCCACCAACCGATCGTGACGTATTGCCTTAAAGTTCTTCCCGAGTTGATTTTCAACTTCATTTATAAACACTTTGAAACGTTTCCAAAGACTCATGATATGTTTAAGGAGATAAACATAAACCATAGAACGACTTATAATCATCTGTAGAATGTAATGAAGTAGCTAGCACCTTGTCTTGACGCATGTCTAAGTGGACCACACACATCAATATGTATTATTCCAGAAGTCTTTTTGCCCTTTCGTTACTATGGAGGAAAGGTTCTTTGTCACTTGCCAGATGAAACAAGATTCGCAGTTATCAAAAGATTCATCAATCCGTTGATTTTAAGCACAGCCCTCTTGTGGCAGCTGTTAATTAATACGTTTTCTTGTTTATTGATCAAGACGACAGAGCCATAGATAATTGGAGTCAAGATAACTCTTGGGGGAACCTCTTTATTGCTACATTATAAATAGAATTAACATTTGTACAAATCATACATATCAATTTTCATAAATACCAAACGAGGAACAAGCATTTAAAATAAAGAACACGCATTCTTTGAAACTGAAATTCCACAATCCGTAAAACATAAACAAATCCATTGTCAACCAAACTAACACCTAAAACTACACCTCTAGTTATTAGTGTGCATAATGAGCAATTGTCTAAACAAATCACAAGGCCATTAGGTAAAACTATATCAAAACTTCAATTGTTCTACTTGTGCCAGTCGAACACCATTGCCCAAGTACAAGTAAAGAGCTCCTTGTTTCAAGCTTCCTTTCGATCCTAAATCCTGTTTTGTAATACATATGTAATACACAAACCAGTGTCATACACCAGGAGTTTATTATTAGGAAAATGAAAATAATTCTATTGGTGAAGATAACCCGAAGAATTGGCAAGAGCCAACATTGCTTCCTCTTCTTCGTGCAACTCAGCAGATACACAGGACATTCCTTTTTCCAATGTCCTACCTCCTTACAGTGGTGGCAGGCATCATCCTTAGCTGGGCGCTCCTTAGCAGTAGGCTTAGGGTTGTTAGGCTTAGGGATATAAACCTTCTTATCCTTTCCCTTGCCACTACCTTATTCTTTGCATTTTTGCATTAATCATTTCTTATTGGCCTTCTGGATTTGTACAACACTTTTAATCATCATACTTGTGGTGTTTCAGCCTTCTCAGGTATACCCTTCTCATACTCAATAAGCATAGCATGAATTTCACCAATTGTCTTCCCCATGTTATGCATATTGTAATTTCTTACAAATCCTACAAAATCTTTAGAAAGGCCATTAAGGATTAAGCCTACTGAGATATCCTGTGGTAGCATATAACCAAGACGTTCTAGAATGCTCACATATCCTTCATCTGTAAGGACATAGTCAGCAACTGATTTACCCTCCTCTTGTTTGCAGGCATGGAAAGATTGGATTAAGTCAAACTTCTCCACTCCAGCTTGTTTCTCAAACATAGATCTAAGCTTCTGAACATGTCCTTACGGATAATTGCAATTCAAACTGTCCAATGTAGTACCATGGGTCATACTCCCAAGCCATAAGACAAGCAATCTCAGTTAAGAGCATCATGATAGAGCTGTCCCACTGAGCCACAATTTAAAGTTCAGCAACCACCTCAGGATCAGAGGTAAAGGCTGTTCCATGAATGCTATTCTCATCTCGACTCTCCAAGATAACTTAAGAGTCGAGCAAACTGTCATTGAAGTTATTACCAGAAAGTTTTTCTTTTTCAAACATCGACCTGAAAGCCGAATGGTTTATGTTTTGAACAGGTAGTGCCATCTACAAAAACATAAAAGTTCAAGAATTAGTATTTTCGATAATACTCCTTGAAGAAAATTAATACCTACCCATTTTAAAATAAAATAAACAATTATTTCCTAAAGTTAGTACCCAACTTGACATACCCCCACCAACACATTGATCTGCTATGTGAATGGTGTAATCAAAAGGTAATACAAAACCATTGAATAATTCACACTTTTGCAATTCCCCTAAACCAATGGGACTTACTTTTAATTACAATTATCGTCTAGTAAAGCATGTTTTCATCCCATCTTGACTGCGTGTATAATAACAGGTCTAACCACAACAACGCTAAGTCATCCAATTTCAAAACTGTAATTATGTAACACCTCACCGTCTCACGGAAAAGCGTATAATTACCTTGTGATTGCAAATCTGACACACGTCTAACGCAATAAAAGAACAATCACCAAGTGTTTTTAACAAAGAGATGGCAATAACATTAGTTGAAAAAAGGGTATTTTATTTGACGTGTCCAAAAATGTACGAAGAAAGCATGCATACATCTTCGTTATCATTTATTTTAATCAAAAAGTTACTCAATTAAGTTATTATTACGGTATCACCTATTATCATCGTATCTTATACATAAATAGCGAGACCTTAAAATTGACGATTCAACGTATCTTTAAATTTAAAGATTTGCTTTTTATCGCGGGAAAAGATTAAAGAATGATTAAAAATCATTCAAACCCTAGACCATTCGCGACTTCCTACATAGTATACAAGGTAAGGAAACTACAACGTAGTCAGGTATTATAGGGTAATGGTATCTACAAGACCGAAGTCTTGATGAGTCTCCCCGAACCTTATCCTTGCAACTATATAGTACTTTTTGCAATTACGTCATTAATAAAAAATTAAACTTTAATTTAAAGAATACATTACAAACTATAAATTGCTAGTCTAGTCATGGAAGATTTTATATCGGATGTAAGCCGAATCCACTTTTGACTTTTTGCAATAGATAGTTCATAATAAATCTTATTTCAATAATCATTAGTCATGTTTATTTTTGTTTTCAGAAAAACTCTTTATTTTCTCACAAGTCAAGAACTTAAAATAAACCATATAAACATCAACTAAACTAAATAACATTTATTTAAAAAAAACACTTAACAATTAAGACATGCAAACATTAAATATGATCCTTATTGTCTAATAATAAAACATGCATTTATTCATATAAGGCTCCTTCGTCCTATAAACTCCGGCCACATACATCGATATAATCGATTGCGTAAGCCTTATATAAATAAATACCACATAGCACATAAGTCTTTTAACTATTTTAGGCCCCATTAATTCAATAATAAGGGTCTTCCCGAATTCTTGAATCAAGGATTTTACCAATTAAGAAAAATATTTAAAGTTATGTGTATCTTAATCATATTTAAAACAAATCCTTTTAACAATTAACAAGATCTCAATATCTAATATTAATCCATGATAAATTTGCATGATTTTATCATGGATCTAATTTTAACAATTAACATCTTTAAATCAATTAACAATTAATACATAAAATTGCATACAACTTAGATCTCGTCTAATTAATTTTATTAACTTTCAAGATCAAATCTTTTTAACAATTAAACGCCCAACGGGGCATTAAAATTAATTAAGAAACCCTAATTTGTCCAATTTTAATCCTTGTAATTAAAGATTCTACACGATGGCTCGTGATGCCACTGTTGGGTTTTATAATCTAATTAACCATATTAATTATCACGAGTACGCAGCGGAATAAATGATCACGTGTAGAACATAATAATTAACAAGATAGAAAACATGTACCTTTTAGCACGAAACGATACACCGTTTAAAGGTAACCGTAAACACCGTCTTCTATATACGCGTGTGTATAATACAACGCGTAACCACTAGAATCAAAGGTATGATTCCTCTAAGCTTCCACACACTATACGTTCTTAGCAAACGACGAGGTATGCTAGTACTAGTAGTGTATAACAAACGTTCTTATTCGTCTCTTGAATCTATCAACTTACGAACAATAATTACCAAAAGTGATTATCAAATCACCAACTGAAAATTTAAAGTTGTTTGTTGGTTATGGATTGACCGAATGAAGCAAACCACACAATTTGCAAATTGCTTTGGCCGGTCAACAAAAAACACAAGGAATAGATTAGTCGATTTTTTTGGTTTTAGTATTTTCAAGTTATATATTGACTAATGAAAACATAAACCATATATATACACTTTATATCCTAATCCTTGTGGGATTCTATTTCTTGCCTACTAAGGATACAAAATAAAAGAACCAACCCTTTAAACTTCGGTTTATAAATAATTAGTCCCTCACGTTTAACCATTAAACGTTTAACTAATTATTTAATACTCGTTAACTTTTAACGATCGTTTGTTATACATTTAATATATTACATTAATATATTTTCTCGTCATTTAACATATAAACGTGTGCGTCCCCTTAGGCTCGAGAATATTTTCGGACATATATTAATCATATATGGTCATAATCCAACAGCTCCCACTTGGACATGTATGAATAATATAATAACATTGGTAAGCGTCTAGCAACACGCCAATGCTCCCAAAAACATCCGAGTGTGGTTTCACAGGGCATGAACAAATGATTTATGAATTTACAATCCCTTTGTTTCCGATACCGTTGTTAAATTGGATATGGATCAATGTCATTCCATATTTAACGATTCTGTTTCTCATATATGAAGTAATCAAGATTACTGAAAATCAATGAGACATATCTTCTTGAGTTTTCAGGTACGGCCATACACACATCTGATTATTTCTATGAGGGGCCCAGTGGTATCTTCTTCAACAATTTGAAGGAACAAATTCTATATTGACTACAAGTGTCCAGTCATCATGTGGCATAAACCATTCTGACAAAGCCCTTATTAGTTACCTTATTCAGGACAACTTAAACTATATCAAGAAGGAATATCCACATATGCTAAACCTACTTGCATCTCAAGTCTAAGGATTTATGTAAATAAAATCACGTACAAGATTCACTTGATGACGTCGATCCATAAAGTGATATTCTTGTGGCGGGGAAATCCAATATTCATCTTATGAATATCATGTGAGTTTGGTGGACTACCTTCCTCAATATTCTCCATTTCATCAATCATCAGAATGGTCTTATTTAACAATTTTCCACATTTTTTTAATCGCAACGAATTTAATTTAGAATATATACATTATAATATTATGGATTTAAAACATGCAATATAGGCTCAATTTATAATATCATAAAATAACATATAACAATGTATCATTTCATAAAATAAATATTGTTTTACATCCCGTATCCAAATACTTAAACACTGATTACATGAAACTTACTTCAGCAGGGACGATGCCCATGCCCCTGGCTTGTTGAGGTAAGCTTCCTATGTGATAAAGCCTTTGTAAAAGGATCAGGCTAGAGGTTATCTGTGTGAACTTTAAGTAGTATCCTTATTCTCAGCCATAAATTCATAACACACTCGCGAATATTGATATCGTCTTTGAATAGTGTCTGGCGCCTTTCTGAACTCCCGATTCATTAGCATAATGAACTCAGCTGAATTGTCGCAGTACATATTTAAAGGTTCATTTATCGTTGGTACTATACCATGCCCTGAGATAAATTTCCTAATCCAAATAGCTTCCATGGTAGCTTCTGACGCAGCTATGTATTCAGATTCTGTAAGCACATTGCAGTTGGTTACTTTGCTTGAAGCTCTTCCAATCCTGTTGTTTGCACTCCATTCAAAATGAATAACATATCCTGTCTGAGACTTAGGTCATCTCTATCAGTCATCGAATTAACATCGCAATAGCATTCAACTTCTAAGTCTGTGTCTAGGATTTCACCATTAAACAAGAACATATCTTTAGTATTTTTAAATACTTAAGGATGTTTTTCATCAGCAGTCCATGAATTTCACCTGGGATTTTTGTTGAAAACCGGCTTGTAAATTTTGCGTGGGCGAACGCCACTTCACGTCTCGTGCATCTAACCGCATTACACCATGGATCTCAACCGAAGCATTAAGGTACAATTTTTCATACGATTTCACCTATTTGCGTTTGAGCACCTTGTGATTTGTTCAAGTCAATTCGTTCTGCATGGGGATATGACCCACGTTTGGAATTATCATTTTATATCTCTTCAAGATCTTTATCCATGTAAGAATTTTGACAAAAGTCCAATTTAATCGCTTCGATTCTATCTCTATAGATTTTGATTTCTCCATCGAATAATGTGCTTCCCCCAAATCCTTCATAGCAAAATACTTTCCAAGATAATCCTTTACACTTCGTAAACTTGGAATGTGATTACCCATGATGATTATGTCATCAACATATAAGATGAGGAATGTAACATTACTCCCACTAGCCTTTTGATCATATACACATGGCTCTCATCAAGATTTTGAGCAAATCCAAACTTTTGATTTCCTCATCAATTCTTTTATGTCCAGCTTCTTGATAGCTTTGCTAAGGACCATAAATGGATCTTTGAAAGGCATGCTTCTTCCTGGGATGATTAGGTAAACAAAACCTTCAGGCTATGCAACTTATAGATGTCTTCATCAGGTAACCATTTAAGAAGGTTGTTTTAACATCCATTTGCCATATCTCATAATATAAGTATGCTTGCTATAGATATGAGAATTCTTAATTAGCTCTATTGTCGGACAGGTGAGAACGTTTCTTCATAATAAACCTCGTAGTTAGAGTTGAGTCTGTAACCCTTTGCTACAGACGAGCTTTTAGACGTTCACAATACCATTCATTTTTCAATCACTGTTAGTCTTTTTCTTAAAAAAAGCCACTTGCCTCCCAACGGTTCTTACAACCAGAAGGAAGGATCAACCAGGACCATACTCATATTGTCCATCATGGATTGTATTTCCGCCATTCATAGCATCAATCCCACTTATTAGTTCTAAATCCAACATTGCGGCTTTATAGCTAGTGGGTTCATAAGTATCCCTTAGACTATGGCTCCTCCCCTCTACATTTAGACATAAGCGGTTTGAAGCTCGATGGGGTCTTTCGGACCTACAAATCGGAAATCACTTACTTTTGTGGTGGTTCAAAACCCTCCACCTCTTGAGGAATGTTGCTAGTGATTTCAGAAGGTGTTGTATCTTCTTCTTCTTGAATTTCTTCAAGATCTACCGCCCTCCCACTGATTTCTTGACTTATGAGATGTTTCTCAAAGAATTCAGCATACCTTGCAACAACAATTTTGTTTTCAGGTGGGAAGTAGAAATAGTAACCCATCGTTTCCTTTGGGTATCCTATGAAGATACACTTAACAGATCGTTGTTCGAGTTTGTCAAGCGTATCTCTCTTTACAAGAGCCTCACATCCCCAAACCTTTAAGTAAGACAAGTTTGGAACTTTTTCATACCACAGTTCATATGGTGTCTTATCTACCTTCTTTGTTGGAACCATATTGAGAATGCGTGTTGCAGACTCTAGAGCATAATCCCAAAAGGATAAAGGTTAGTTGTAAGTTTTCTCATAGATCGCCCATTCTAACACCAGTACGGTTTCTCCTCTCAGAAACTCATTATGTTGTGGTGTGTATGAAGAAGTAAGCTGTTGAAAAAAATTCCGTTACTTTTTTAAGATAATCTTTTTAATCTCTTGGCTAATGTATTCGCCACCCGATACTTTTATGATCGTATTGCCTTAATGGTATTCACCAAGTTGATTTTCAAACTTCATTTTAAACACTTTGAACGTTTTCAAATACCTCATGTTATTGTTTTAAGAAGATAAACTTAACCATAAACGACTTATATCATCTGTGAATGTAATGAAGTAGCTTAGACTGCTTGAAAATGTCTAAGTGGACAACATACATCAGTTATGTATTTTTCAAGAAGATTCTTTTGCCCTTTCGTTATGATGAGGAAAAGGTTTCTTTTGTCATCTTTGCAGATAAACAAGATTCGGCATTTTCAAAAAGATTCTCATCCGTTGACTTTAAAAGCCACATCTTGTTGCAGTTGTTTAATAACGTTTCTTGTTTATTTGAGCAAGACGACAGTGCCATAATAAAGTGGATAGTCCAAGTTATGCTTGATCTTTAGTGGGCTAACATTATAAATCTAATTAACATTTGGTACAAGATCATGCATATCAATTTTAATATCCATTACGAGAAAACAGGCATTAAATTAAGAACACCATTCTTTGAAATGAAATTCCATAATCCGTAAAACATTGAACAAATCCATTGTCAACCAAACGAGAAACTGAAACTACACCTTAGTTTTATTGTAGGTGATAATGGAAAATTATCTAAACAAATCACTAGGCCATTAGGTAAAGCTAAGTCAAAACTTCAATTGCTTTACTTGTGCACGAACTCCATTGCCCACGTACAAAGTAAAAAGCTTCTTGTTTCAACTTCCTTTCGATATAAATCCCTGTTTGTACATATACATATGTTTAGTACCAAACGTGAAATATACCCATGAGTTTTATTAGGAAAGAAAATAATTCGATTGTGAAGGATTACCTGAGAACTGGCTGAGCCCAACTTGCTTCAATTTTCTTCTGCAACTCAGCAAGATTAATTAGGACAGTCCTTTTCTAATGTCCTACCTCATATACAGTGGTGGCAGGGCATCATCCTTAAGCTGGGCGCTCCATTAGCAGTAGGCTTAGTGGTTTTTTAGCGTAGGGATATAATCCTTCTTATCTTTTCCCTTGCCTTTTACCTTATTCTTGGCTTTATGCACTTAAGGATTTCTATTGGGCCTTCTGGATTTTACCACATTTAAATCGATCATTACTTGTGGTGTTTCAGCCTTCTTAGGTAAAACCCTTTCATACTCAATAAGCATAGCATGAATTTTCCCCAATTGTTCTTCCTCTCATGTTATGATATTGTAATTATATGTACAAATCCACAAAAATCTTTAGTGAGGACCATTCAGAATTAAGCCTACTGAATCTCTTGTAGGTTAGTACATAACCAAGACGTTCCAGTTTCTCCACATATCCTTTCATCTTGAGGACATAGTCAGCAACTGGTTTACTCTCCTCTTGTTTGCAAGCATGGAAAGATTGGATTAAGTCAAACTTCTCCACTCCAGCTTGTTTCTCAAACATAGATCTAAGCTCCTGAATCATGTCAAACGGATAGTACAATTCAAACTGTCTATGAAGTTCAGGGGTCATACTCCCAAGCATAAGACAAGCAATCTCAGTATGGGCATCATATAGAGTTGTCCACTGATCTACAACATTTGGTTCAGCAACAGCTCAGGAGCAGGAGGTAAAGGCTGTTCAATGACATGCATTTTCTTCTCGACTCTCAAGACTAACTTAAGTCGAGCAAACCATTAATTGAAATTATTACCAGAAAGTTTTTATTTTTCAAACATCGACCTGAAAGCCGAATGGTTTATGTTTTGAACATGTTCACCCTCTTTTGTTTATTTATTGTGTGTTAACTATATGAACCAAGCTTGATCCATATCCGTTGCGTACTCGTGGTTGTTAATGGTTAACAGATCATTAGTAGGAAATATGTACCTCGTCTTAAAGGTTCATCAAATCCCCTAATGTTATATTCATCACTCAATTGTTCAAACAGAAGAAGAGCATTTTTTCAAATAAAAATCTTAGTAGTGACATCGTTCCTGGGTAAAAGTGGCTGGTAAGTGATCATATTTATGCAAAATCAAAAAAAAAGCTGTTCTAGCAGGTGCAAGAAGTTTTGTTATTCTATGTCACTTTTAGCAGGAAAATAAATTATCTAGGATCGGATGAACACCTTTTTTACTTTAAAAAGTACTTTTGGAAGAGTATAGAGAATCATGTGAATTTGATAAACCAAAAATGACACAGTCGGGACTCAAAGAATATAAATAAATGCAGAGGCGGGGCTACGGGAGGAGGGCACGGTGTGGCAATGCCCCCCGGAAAATCTCACTCTTTTCCTCCTCCTCGTTGTTGTTGTTGTGTGAGAGATTTTCCGGGGGGGCACTTGCCCACCGTGCCTCCTCCGTAGCTCCGCCTCTGCATTTATATTCTTTCAGTCCAATGTGTCATTTTTGGTTTACAAGATTCACATGATCTCTATACTCGTTCCAAAAGTACTTTTTAAAGTAAAACGGTGTTCATCCGATCCAATGATTAATTTTTCTGCTAAAAGTGACAAATAACACAACTGCTCACCTGCTAGACAGCTTTTTTGATTTGCATAAATATGATCACTTACCAGCCACTTTTACCCAGGAACGATGTCACTACTATATTTTATTTGAAAATATGCTCTTCTTCTGTTGTTGAAACAATTGAGTGTTGGAATATAACATTAGGGGATTTGATGAACCTTAAGACGAGGTACATATTTCCCTACTAATGATCTGTTAACCATTAACAAACACGAGTTACGCAACGGATATGGCTCAAGCTTGGATTCATATTAGTTAACACACATAAATTAACAAAAGAGGTGAACATGTTCAAAACATAAACACCATTCGGCTTTCAGGTCGATGTTGAAAAATACAAACGTTTCTGGATAATAAAAAAATTTCCAATAATGGTTTGCTCGGACTTAAGTTATGTCTTGAGAGTCGAGAAGGGGAATAAATGCATGTCATTGAGAACAGCCTTTACCTCCTGCTCCTGAGCTGTTGCTGAACCAAATGTTGTAGATCAGTGGACAACTCTATATGATGCTCATACTGAGATTGCTTGTCTTATGCTTGGGAGTATGACCCCTGAACTTCATAGACAGTTTGAATTGTACTATCCGTTTGACATGATTCAGGAGCTTAGATCTATGTTTGAGAAACAAGCTGGAGTGAAGAAGTTTGACTTAATCCAATCTTTCCATGCTTGCAAACAAGAGGAGGGTAAACCAGTTGGCTGGATCTATGTCCTCAAGATGAAAGGATATGTCGGAGAAACTGGAACGTCTTGGTTATGTACTACCCCAAGATATTCAGTAGGCTATGTATATTTCTGAATGGCCATTACTAAAGATTTTGTGGGAATTTGTAAAAAATTTACAATATTTTTTGCATAACATGAGGAAGACAATTGGTGAAATTCATTGCTATGCTTTTGAGTATGAGAAGGGTTACCTATGATGGCTGAAACACCACAAGTAATGATGATTAAATGTGGTTAAAATCAGAAGGCAATAAGAAATCGCTTAATGCAAAAGGCAAGAATAAGGTTAAAGGCAAGGGAAAAGATAAGAAGGATTATATCCCTAAGCCTAAAAACCCTAAGCCTACTGCTATGGAGCGCCCAGCTAAGGATGATGCCTGCCACCACTGTAAGGAGGTAGGACATTAGAAAAGGAACTGTCCTATTTATCTTGCTGAGTTGCAGAAGAAAATGAAGCAAGTTGGCTCTGCCAGTTCTTCAGGTATCTTCACAATAGAATTATTTTCTTTCCCTATTAATAACTCCTGGGTATATGACACTGGTTGTGGTACTAACATATGTATTACAAAACAGGGATTTATGATCGAAAGGAAGTTGAAACAAGGAGCTCTTTACTTGTATGTGGGCAATGGAGTTCGTGCACAAGTAGAAGCAATTGGAAGTTTTGACTTAGTTTTACCTAATGGCCTAGTGATTTGTTTAGATAATTGTCATTATGCACCTACTATAACTAGAGGTGTAGTTTCAGTTTCTCGTTTGGTTGACAATGGATTTGTTCAATGTTTTACGGATTATGGAATTTCAGTTTCAAAGAATGGTGTTCTTTATTTTAATGCTGTTTCTCGTAATGGTATTTATGAAATTGATATGCATGATCTTGTACCAAATGTTAATTATATTTATAATGTTAGCAATAAAAGAGTCAAGCATAACTTGGACTCCACTTATCTATGGCACTGTCGTCTTGCTCATATAAACAAGAAACTTATTAAACAACTGCAACAAGATGGGCTGTTAAAGTCAACGGATGATGAATCTTTTGATAAAATGCGAAATCTTGTTTTATCTGGCAAGATGACAAAGAAAACCTTTTCCTCATAGTAACGAAAGGGCAAAAGATCTTCTTGGAATAATACTTACTGATGTATGTTGCTCCATCTTAACATGTGTCAAGGACAAGGTGCTAGCTACTTCAATTACATTCACAGTGATTATAGTCGTTATGGTTATGTTTATCTTTTAAACATAACATGTGGTATTTGAAACGGTCAAATGTGTTTAAAAAATGAGTTGAAAAATAACTTGGGATAAGACATTAAGGGCATTACTCGATCCAGGATCGTGGTGGCGAAGTACATTAGCAAGAGTTTAAAGATTATCTAAAATGCTAACGGAATTTTTCAACAGCTTACTTCTTCATACACACCACAATCATTAATGGAGTGTCTGAGAGGAGATACGTACTTTGTTAGATATGGTGGCGATCTTTGGTGAATCTTACTACTCCCTTTATCCTTTTGGGATTATGCTTTAGAGTCTGCAACATCGCATATCTCTATAGGTTCCACAAAGAAGGTTAGATAAGATCACCATTGAACTGTGGTATGAAAGTTACTAACTTGTCTTACTTAAAGGTTTGGGGATGTGAGGCACATTATAAGAGGATACGCTTGACAAACTCGAACAACTCGATCTGTTAAGTGTATCTTATAGGATACCCAAGGAACGATGGGTTACTATTTCTATTCCCACCTGAAAACAAAATTGTTGTGCAAAAAAATAAAAAAAAGGTTTTAATTTTGCTGAATTCTTTGAGAAACATCTCATAAGTCAAGAAATCAGTGGGAGGGCGGTAGATCTTGAAGAAATTCAAGAAGAAGAAGATACAACACCTTCTGAAATCACTAGCAACATTCCTCAAGAGGTGGAGGGTTTTGAACCACCACAAAAGGAAGTGATTCCGATTTGTAGGTCCGAAAGGACACATCGAGCTTCAAACCGCTTATGTCTAAATGTAGAGGTGGAGGAGCATAGTCTAGGGGATCTTAATGAACCCACTAGCTATAAAGCCGCAATGTTGGATTTAGAATCTAATAAGTGGATTGATGCTATGAATGCGGAAATACAATCCATGATGGACAATATGGTATGGGTCCTGGTCGATCTTCCTCCTGGTTGTAAGACCGTTGGGAGCAAGTGGCTTTTTAAGAAAAAGACTGACATGAATGGTATTGTGCACGTCTATAAAGCTCGTCTTGTAGCAAAGGGTTACACTCAACTCTACGGGGTTGATTATGAAGAAACGTTCTCACCTGTCGCTGACATTAGAGCTATTAGAATTCTCATATCTATAGCAGCATACTATGATTATGAGATATGGCAAATGGATGTTAAAACAACCTTCTTAAATGGTTACCTTGATGAAGACATCTATATGGTGCAACCTGAAGGTTTTGTTGATCCTAATCATCCCAGGAAAGTATGCAAGCTTTAAAGATCCATTTATGGTCTTAAGCAAGCATCAAGAAGCTGGAATAAAAGATTTGATGAGGAAATCAAAAGGTTTGGATTTGCTCAAAATCTTGATGAGCCATGTGTATATCAAAAGGCTAGTAGGAGTAATGTTACATTCCTCATCTTATATGTTGATGACATAATCATCATGGGTAATCACATTCCAAGTTTACGAAGTGTAAAGGATTATCTTGGAAAGTATTTTGCTATGAAGGATTTGGGGGAAGCAACATTTATTCTTGGAATCAAAATCTATAGAGATAGATCGAAGCGATTAATTGGACTTTGTCAAAATGCTTACATGGATAAGATCTTGAAGAGATATAAAATGGATAATTCCAAACGTGGTCATATCCCCATGCAAGAAAGACTTGACTTGAACAAATCACAAGGTGCTCAAACGCCAAAAGAGGTGAATCGTATGAAAAATGTACCTTATGCTTCGGTTGTAGGATCCATTGTGTATGCGGTTAGATGCACTAGACTTGATGTGGCGTTCGCGCAAAATTTAACAAGCCGGTTTCAACAGAATCCAGGTGAACTTCATTGGACTGCTGTGAAAAACATTCTTAAGTATTTAAGAAATACTAAAGATATGTTCTTGGTTTATGGTGGAAATCCTAGCACAGAACTTAGAGTTGAATGCTATTGCGATGCTGAATTCGAGACTGATAGAGATGACACTAAGTCTCAGACAGGATATGTTTTCATTTTGAATGGAGGCGCAACGGATTGGAAGAGCTTCAAGCAAAGTACCACTGCAATGTCTGTTACAGAATCTGAATACATAGCTGCGTCAGAAGCTACCATGGAAGCTGTTTGGATTAGGAAATTTATCTCAGGGCTTGGTATAGTACCAACGATAAATGAACCTTTAAATATGTACTGCGACAATTCAGCTGAGTTCATTATGCTAATGAATCGGGAGTTCAGAAAGGCGCCAGACACTATCAAAGACGATATCATTATGTTCGCGAGTGTGTTGAATTGGGCGAAATAAGGAATAAACTAGCAAGTTGAAGTGGTGACTGCATAAAATGCGTACGGCTGAATGAAATATATTGCGGGATATACCTCTAGACCATAAAACCTCGACCTCGATTTATAAACTCAGAAATTAATCATGCCCAAAAACCCGAACCTTAAATCTGACCAAAATCCCAACCAAAACGTGTATGACCCACGACCAAGAACCACATGGCAAAAATCACACCAAACCATCATCATTAACTAGACCACCAGACTTCATCCATGAAATATAACCACGATCAGAACGACAACCCAGTATCCCCAGACTAAGACCAACGCTACTTGACACCGCAATCACCGGTACTCAACACTAGAACCACGAGAGTGCCTAACACCACAACCATCGCTACTTGACACCACCTCCAAAACTACACGAGACCACAACCACTACCATCTAACACCAAAACCAACTCACCCCACATCAGCTACTACTTGACACCACAACCAACATAACTAACCCCACGATTACATCACTACTGGAACATTTAATTTATTATGAACCATGGCCCTCAAAAATGACCATCAGGATCATGACGATCTGAAAATAAACGACCACCACAACATGAAACCGAAAAAAAACAAGATGACCCGAAACACACAAAAAAACAACATGAAACTCTGGTTGAATTAGAATCTAACAGCATTATGAGAAACAGATGTGTGTATGGCCGTACCTGAAAACTCAAGAAGATATGTCTCATTGATTTTCAGTAATCTTGATTACTTCATATATGAGAAACAGAATCGTTAAATATGGAATGACATTGATCCATATCCAATTTAACAACGGTATCGGAAACAAAGGGATTGTAAATTCATAAATCATTTGTTCATGCCCTGTGAAACCACACTCGGATGTTTTTGGGAGCATTGGCGTGTTGCTAGACGCTTATCAATGTTATTATATTATTCATACATGTCCAAGTGAGAGATGTTGGATTATGACCATATATGATTAAGATATGTCCGGAAATATTCTTGAGCCTAAGGGGACGCACACGTTTATATGTTAAATGACGAGAAAATATATTAATGTAATATATTAAATGTATAACAAACGATCGTTAAAAGTTAACGAGTATTAAATAATTAGTTAAACGTTTAATGGTTAAACGTGAGGGACTAATTATTTATAAACCGAAGTTTAAAGGGTTGGTTCATTTTTTTTTGTATCCTTAGTCGGCAAGAAGTGGAATCCCACAAGGATTAGAGTATAAAGTCTATATATATGGTTTATGTTTCATTAGTTAAGATATAACTTGAAAATACTAAAACCTAAAAGATCGACTAACCTATTCCTTGTGCTTCCTTTGTCGACCGGCCCCAAAGCAAGTTTCGGGTTGTGTGGTTTTGCTTCATTCGATCGATCCCAAACCAACGAACAACTTTAAGTTTTCGGTTGGTGATTCGATCATCACTTTTGGTGATTATTGTTCGTAAGTTGATAGATTCAAGAGACGAATAAGAACGTTTGTTATACACTACTAGTACTAGCATACCTCGTCGTTTGCTAAGAACGTATAGTGTGTGGAAGCTTAGAGGATTCATATCTTTGATTCTTCGTGGTTTCACGCGTTGTATTATACACACGCGTATAAAGAAGACGGTGTTTACGGTTACCTATAACGGTGTATCGTTTCTAGCTAAAAGGTAAACAATCTTCTATCTTGTTAATTATTATGTTCTACACGTGATCATTTATTCCGTTGCGTACTCGTGTTAATTAATATGATTAATTAGATTGTAAAACCCAACAGTGGCATCACGAGCCATCGTGTAGAATCTTTAATTACAAGGAATAAAATTAGACAAATTAGAGTTTCGTGATTAATTTTAATGCCCCGGTGGGCGTTTTTGTTAAAAAGATTTGAACTTGACGGTTAATAAAATTAATTAGACGAGATCTAGGTTGTATGCAATTATATATAAAACTTGATGTATTAATTGTTAATAAAGATCCATGATAAAATCATGCAAATTTATCATGGATTGATATTAGATATTTAAATCTTGTTAATTGTTAAAAGGATTTGTTTTAAATATGATCAAGATTCGCAATTTATAGTTCATAATGTGCTTCCAAAATTAAAGTTTTTATTAAAATCAATGATACGAAGATGTATGCATGCTTCTTCGTACATATTTGACACGTCAAATAAAATGCCCTTTTTCATCTAAGTTATTGCCATCCAATTTGTAAAAACACTTGTTGATTGCTCTTTACTATGCATGAGACGTGTGTAGATTTGCAATCACAAGGTAATTATACGCTTTTCCGTGAGACGGTGAGTGTTACATAATTACTGTTTTGAAATTGGACGACTTAGCGTTGTTGTGGTTAGACCTGTTAACACGCGACATAGATGGGATGAAACATGCTTACTAGATATTATTGTAATAAAGTAAGTCCCATATGGTTTAGGAATTGCAAAAGTTGTGAATTATCAATCGTTGATTACCTTTTGAATACACCATCACTAGCAGATCAACTGATGTGGTGGGGGTATGTCAAGTTGGGTCCTAACCTTAGGAAATTAATTGTTTATTTAATTAAACATGGGTAATTAATTTTCTTCAAGGAGTATTATCGAAAATACTAATTCTTGAACTTTTATGTTTTTGTAGATGGCACTACCTGTTCAAAACATAAACCATTCGGCTTTCAGGTCGATGTTTGAAAAAGAAAAACTTTCTGGTAATAACTTCAATGACTGGTTTGCTCGACTTAAGTTAGTCTTGAGAGTCGAGAAGAAAATGCATGTCATTGAACAGCCTTTACCTCCTGCTCCTGAGGCTGGTGCTGAACCTAACATTGTGGCTCAGTGGACAGCTCTATATGATGCTCATACTGAGATTGCTTGTCTTATGCTTGGGAGTATGACTCCTGAACTACATAGACAGTTTGAATTGCACTATCCGTATGACATGATTCAGGAGCTTAGATCTATGTTTGAGAAACAAGCTGGAGTGGAGAAGTTTGACTTAATCCAATCTTTCCATGCTTGCAAACAAGAGGAGGGTAAATCAGTTGCTGACTATGTCCTTAAGATGAAAGGATATGTGGAGCAACTGGAACGTCTTGGTTATATGCTACCACAGGATATCTCAGTAGGCTTAATCCTTAATGGCCTTACTAAAGATTTTGTGGGATTTGTAAGAAATTACAATATGCATAACATGGGGAAGACAATAGGTGAAATTCATGCTATGCTTATTGAGTATGAGAAGGGTTTACCTAAGAAGGCTGAAACACCACAAGTAATGATGATTAAAAGTGGTAAAATCCAGAAGGCCAATAAGAAATCGCTTAATGCAAAAGGCAAGAATAAGGTTAAAGGTAGGGGAAAGGATAAGAAGGTTTATATCCCTAAGCCTAAAAACCCTAAGCCTACTGCTATGGAGGTAGGACATTAGAAAAAGAACTGTCCTGTTTATCTTGCTGAGTTGTTGAAGAAAAAGAAGCAAGTTGGCTCTGCCAGTTCTTTAGGTATCTTCACAATAGAATTATTTTCTTTCCCTAATAATAACTCCTGGGTGTATGACATGGGTTGTGGTACTCACATTTGTATCACAAAACTGGGATTTCGGATTGAAAGGAAGCTGAAATAAGGAGCTCTTTACTTGTACGCGGGCAATGGAGTTCGTGCACAAGTAGAAGCAATTAGAAGTTTTGACTTAGTTTTACCTAATGGCCTTGTGATTTGTTTAGACAATTGTCATTATGCACCTATTATAACTAGAGGTGTTGTTTCAGTTTCTCGTTTGATTGACAATGGATTTGTTCAATGTTTTACGAATTATGAAATTTTAGTTTCTAAGAATGATGTTCTTTATTTTAATGCTATTGCTCGTAATGGTATTTATGAAATTGATATGCATGATCTTGTACCAAATGTTAATTCTATTTATAATGTTAGCAATAAAAGAGTCAAGCATAACTTGGACTCCACTTATCTATGGCACTGTCGTCTTGCTCATATAAACAAGAAACGTATTAAACAGCTGCAACAAGATGGGCTGTTAAAGTCAACGGATGATGAATCTTTTGATAAATGCGAATCTTGTTTATCTGGCAAGATGACAAAGAAACCTTTCCCTCATAGTAACGAAAGGGCAAAAGATCTTCTTGGAATAATACATACTGACGTATGTGGTCCACTTAGACATGTGTCAAGACAAGGTGCTAGCTACTTCATTACATTCACAGATGATTATAGTCGTTATGGTTATGTTTATCTTCTTAAACATAAACATGAGGTCTTTGAAACGTTCAAAGTGTTTAAAAATGAAGTTGAAAATCAACTCGGGAAGACCATTAAGGCAATACGATCAGATCGCTATAGAGTCTGCAACATGCATTCTCAATATGGTTCTAACCAAGAAGGTTGATAAGACACCATATGAACTGTGGTATGGAAAAGTTCCAAACTTGTCTTACTTAAAGGTCTGGGGATGTGAGGCTCTTGTGAAGAGAGATACACCTAACAAACTCGAACAAAGATCTGTTAAGTGTATCTTTATAGGATACCCAAAGAAAACAATGGGTTACTATTTCTACTTTCCACCTGAAAACAAAATAGTTGTTGCAAGGTATGTTGAATTCTTTGAGAAATTTTCTCATAATGTCAAGCAAATCAGTGGGAGGGCGGTAGATCTTTGAAGAAATCAGAAGAAAGATACACTCACCTTCGAAATCACTAGCAATTATACCACAGAGTTAAAGGTTTTAACACCTCAAGAAAGAAGTGAGTCTGATTCGTAGGTCCGAAGGACAAAATTCAAGCTCCAAACAGTTTATTTCTAAATGTAGAGGGGGAGAAGCATAGCTAGGGATCTTTTGGAAGAACCCGCTAACTATACAGGCTGCTATGTTAGATCCAGAATCTAAAAAGTGGGTCGATGCTATGAATGCAGAAATGCAATCCATGATGGACGATATGATATGGGTCTTGGTCGATCTTCCTCCTAATTGTAAGACCATTAGGAATAAGTACATTTTTAAGAAAAAGACCGACATGGATGGCAATGTACACACCTATAAAGCTCATCTTATAGCAAAGGGTTATACTCAAACCTATATGGTTGATTATGAAGAAACGTTCTCACCTGTCATGACATTAGAGCTATTAGGATTCTCATATCTATAGCGGCGTTCAATGATCATGAGATATGGCAAATGGATGTAAAAACTTCCTTCTTAAATGGTTATCTTGATGAAGATATCTATATGGTACAACGTGAAGGTTTTGTTGATCCTAAACATCCCAGAAAAGTATGCAAGCTTCAAAGATCTATTTATGGTTTTAATCAAGCATCAAGAAGCTCGAATAAAAGGTTTGATACGGAAATCAAAAAGTTTGGTTTTGCTCAAAATCTTGATGAGCCATATGTATATCAAAAGGCTAGTGGGAGTAATGTTACATTCCTCATCTTATATGTTGATGACATAATAATCATGGGTAATCACATTCCAAGTTTACACAGTGTAAAGAATTATCTTAGAAAATGTTTTTTCATGAAAGATTAGGGACAACGGCATTTTAGTCCGTGGAATAAAAATCTATAGAGATAGATCGAAGCGATTAATTAGACTTAGTCAAAATGCTTACATTGATAAGATCTTAAAGATATATAAGATGGATAATTCCAAACGTGGTACCATTCCCACGCCCCAAAAAAAAAAATAGAACAACCCCCCCCTTTATTGGGGGGAAACTTGAACAAAATCACACGTTGCTTAAACGCCTAAAGAGGGCATCGCAGAAAAATTACCGGGGGCCCCATCGACCTTAATACTTCAGCTTAGATCCATATGTATGTGGTTAGACGAACTAGACTTGATGTTGCGTTCACGCAAAATATAACAAGCCGGTTTCAACATAATCCAGGTGAACTTCACTAGACTGCTGTGAAAAACATTCTTAAGTATTTAAGAAATACTAAAAGATTTCTTGTTTATGGTGAAAGATCCTGAAAAGAACTTAAGTTGAATGTTTATTGCGAATGCTGAGTTTGAGACGGAAGAATACATAAACGTTCTCGGACAGTATATGTCTTCATTTTAAATGGAGGTGCAATGGACTAGAAGAGCTCCAGGAAAAGTACCATTGCAATGTATGCTACAGATTCTGAATACATAGTTGCTTCAGAAGCTGCCATGGAGCTGTTTGGATAAATGGAATTATTTCAGGCATCGTATAGTAACCAACAATAAACGAACAATCTTTAAAGAATGCCTCGAACAATTCATCTGTAGTTCTTTATGCTAATGAACCGGGGGTTCAGAGAGGCGCCAAACACTATCATAGAATATATCATTATGTTCGCGAGTGTGTTGAACTGGGCAAAATAAATCTTTTTAAAGTTCACACAGATGACAATCTAGCTGATCCTTTTACAAATGCTTTATCAAATAGAAAGCTTACTCAATATGCTAGGAGCATGGGGCTTCGTCTTGCTAGTAGTTTCATGTAGATCAGTGTTTTAGTATTTGAATAAGGATGTTTGAACAATTTTTATCTTATGATAATGATTCTCGGTCATTTTATTAGTTTTTAATTATAAACTGTGTCCCATATTGCATGTTTCAATCCATGAATAGTAAATATTTTATTCTATTCTTTTAAAATTTTTACTATCCGTTTAAAATCGATTAAACAATAAGAAATATTGTTAAATTAAGACAATTCTGAATGATTGGTGATATTTGAGATATTAAGGATGAGTCCACCAAACTCACATGATATTCATAAAATGAATATTGGATTTCCCCATCAACAAGATTATCACTCTATGGTTCGACGTCATCAAGGATCTTGTAAGTGAGTTTTATTTTACAAAATCCTTAGACTTGAGATGCAAGTAGGTCTTGCATATGTGCATATTCCTTCTTGATATAGTTTAAGTTATCCTGAATAAGATAACTAGTAAGGGCTATGTCAGAAGTGTTTGTAACACATGATGACTTGTTCATTCAATAGTTGAAGAATGATGCCACTGGGCCCCTCATAGAATTAATCAGATGTGTGTATGGCCGTACCCAAAAACTCATGAAATACGTCTCTTGTTTTGTAATCTAGATTATTCTTAAGATGCGAGAAACATAATTGTTAAAAATATAAAATGACAGGATTCCATAGCTAATTTTAAACATGGTATGCAAAACAAAGGAATTGTAAAATCATAATCATTTGTTCATGCCCTGTGAAACCATACTTGAATTTTTCTGGGAGCATTGGCGTGTTGCTAGACGCTTACCAATGTTATTATATTATTTATAGATGTCCAAGTGGGAGTTGTTGGAATATGTCCAAGTATAAATTATATATGTCTAGAAATTTATTCAAGCCTAAGGGGACGCACACGTTGATATGTAAAACAATGTTTATCTAGTGATTTAATAAACGATTATAAAGTAATATTAGTTAAATGTTTAAACGTTAAACATTAGGGACTAAAATGCAAAACCGGGAAAAGAAAATTTTTGGTTTGCCCTCCTTGTTCCTTTAGTCGGCCGAACAATCCACTCCAAGAGGAGGTGGGATTGTTTACTTTGTATCAACCAATATTGAGGGGTTATCTAAGAGGGTCTTTGTCCATATTTGTGGCTTGCTAGAAAATCAACAACCCTAAAATACCTTCTTGTTCTCTCCCTTTTGTTCGACCAAAACCCTAAACCACAAGGGTTTTTCGGTTTTGGTTCTTGTGTGTCGACCAAAACCAAGCAACCCTTTAGGGTGTTCGTTTGGTGTTCGACCACCACCACTAGGTGGTTTTTGCTCACGTGTTGATTAACTCAAGTGCCATGGTAATCGTTTTGTTAAATCACTACTAGTACTAGCATACTTCGTTGTTTGCTAAAAACGTATTGTGTTGAAAGCTAGAGAGTGACTTGCTTTAGATCGTGGTGGTTTGCGTGTGACTTATACACAAACACGTGTATATTGAAAGAGCGGTGTTTAGTTAAGTGCTAAAAGGTACACAACTTCAATCCCTTGTTAATTAATGTGTTCTATACGTGATCTTAATTCCGCTGAGTACTCGTGTTTGCTTAATTGGTTAATTAGGTCATAAAATCTAACACGTGCGTCAGTAAGTTTTAATGCAGATATAAACAGCATCAGCACGCCATAAACGATCCACTTTTTTTATATTCAAGTATAGTCAGGAACTCGATCTATCAACAGATAGACAGCATAATAGCAACCTTTTATTAAGTCTTAGTATGTGCGTTTTGATTAGCGAGAGTAAGAGGTTGTCGAGATTAGCAGGTGAGTTTCATGAGACTTTTCCCAAACTGGGATACATGCATAGTATTGTGTAAAAATGCGTTTTTACATGTTTAGTTATTCATGCCTTATCTTTTGAAAGTTCAGTTTGCTTACTTGATGCTAGCACTAGAAGCGAGATAGTAGATTATATCATGATATGTCCGTCTAGTAATTCGACAGGTTGTAAAGTAAACCAACAAGTCGTCGTATAGTAAATCGTCATCGAACCATTATGTGCAAGTTATTATTTTCTTGTTATTGGTATTTCAAAGCGGCACGATTTTATTGTTGGTAGATTTTAAATATAGTTAAACTATGAACTCACCAGCTACGCTGACCTTTTAGCATGTATCTCAGGAAAAGATAAGGCTTCGAGCTCAAAAGGAAAAGAGAAGGCTTAGAAGATGTTTGCCACTTAGTTAAATTGAAAGCTTTATTTAGTTATCTTTGTTGCATTGGACAAATTTGTTTTTAGCCAGACTATGTTTCAAGTTTTTAGACTTCCGCTGTTTAGTTGAGACTATTGTTTAAGTGACGTTGGTTCAATTAAGAAATTTTCCTTCTTGTCATATGCTTGTATTTTGGACTGTGACAACTCAGTACATGGATGTCACGAGTCTATCTACCAAGTTTTTAAATAAATTAAGCAAACAAAACGGTTTCTAACCTGAACAACATCATCGACATTTTTTTGGTTCTTTAATTCTGCCATTTGTTTCTTTCTAGTATGTAGCAACGTTGACTTATGAGATGAATTAAGATGTTGTGGTTGTTTATATAGGCAATGTAAAAAAATCATTGCCATATATACTTTCTTATGTTTCAACTCATTTCATAATTCGTGTGATTTTGTATTTGAATTCCAGCATTGATAACTTTCCATAAATCATTTTCCTAAATTAGTCTATAGGCATTCAAAGTTCAAAATTTTGAGTTTACTATTTTGTTTTTACAACCATTATCCGTTTACTATTTTCAACTACAGCCATTTACTATTTCGTTTCCTAAAATACAATTGTCAGTTTCAACGATTTTGCAAAAGGTTTTCAACATTTTCGTTTCCTAAAATACTATGCGTCAACCCTTGTGATACATGTATGCGTTTTTCCAAAAATAGGATTCAATTCTTGAAAAATTCCAAAAGCCAGCCATGCGTTTTTATATGCATTCCAAAAAATTAATGTTACGTTCTAAGAAAGGTTTTCAAAAGCTAAGCCATGCGTTTTTATATACATTCCTAATGAAATAGGATTAATTTTCACTTTTCAGATTGGTGAAAACTCTTTATAGAGTAAGTTAATAGAAAGTATAGATATAGTAAAAAAAAAAACTGAAAAAACGGATTTAATAAGCGAAATGCCCCCCACTTAAGGTTAAAACCAAAAATTGACAACTAAAGCTACCTTTTAAAACACACTTCCAAATACCCATAAACCTTCCACCGTCTCCAATTAGGGTTTGTTACATTAAAACACAGGATCTAAAGCTACCCTTTAAAAACAACTTCCAAATCCCTGAACCTCCACCGTCTCCAATGACGGGCTCTCGTCTTACATGCTTGCTTCTTGTACTGCTCCCCCCCCCCCCCCCCCCCGTTCCCCCCCCCCCCCCCCCCCCCCCCCCCCCCCCCCCCCCTCCCACCCCCCCCCCCCACACATGTTGTGGGGGGGACCCCCCCCCCCCCCCCCCCCCCCCCAACACAAAAACACACACACACACACAAACAACACCCCCCCATAAAACATTGGGCTTGTACATGCCCTGTCACATGTGGATGTCGAGGAAACAAGGGTGGATGAACATATGGGTAATGGCACGAGATGGGAATCACTGGAAGACATTGCTAACCGGATTCGTTTTGATATGCTTGGTATAAAACAAAAAGACATTTATATGTTCTCCTTATGGGATAGTGTAATAGATAATTCTGATCTTAAAGTTTGAGTTTTCATTAATGCGTTTGGTATAAAATGGACCAGGCAAATATTAAGATTATGTTTTGAGACAATTACACCCGAACTTAGAAATAAATAATCTACAAGAACTTAGAGATAATCATAACTCAAATCGGCAGTAAAATTGCTAACATACTTGAAACTGCAGTGATATGGTTTTAGTGCATACATGAAATGATTTTCGGAATTATTTTTTTTACAGGAAATGACTGAGAGACACTGGATGGAGATTGGAGAGACATTATGATCCAATATTATTTGTAGTAAGGAGATTTATCTTGTTGTCATCGTATCTGTGTATTTTAACTGATAGAATTATGTTCATTATTTGTGGTTAAGCCAACCTTTAGTGTGATAATGAATTCTTCTTTGAAGTCTGGGTTTTGGGCGGGTAATTGGAAGCAAAATTTCAGCAGCTTCGCCATTGCTGTATAGTCTTTAAATCTCCTCCTATGTTAGTACTCAAAATTTCAGCAGATTCACATAACCCAGCAAACCATCCGCCACAAAAACCAGAATAAAGTTAAAGACATACTAACCTACTGTAAACACACCTGAAATCAAGAAAGCAAACAAACGTTAAAGAAAAAAAAAGCATCATAGAGCCCAATTCAACTTGACACAATCTGCAAAATATCCGTAGAATTCTCCAAGCTCCCACCAATCACAACTCTGTTTCTATGATCTAGTTTCCAAAAAGCATATGTGCAGGATAATATGAGCCTACACTAAATTCTAAAGTACAGTAGATTACAATCCCCTGTCGAATGCTATCTTGCACGCCGAGGTTATTCTGGTTGGAATTCTTTGCTTGAAGCAACCCTGCACAAATAAGTTGTTCTTTTAAAGCTCATATGAATATTGGGGCTGAGCTCGATTAAATTACTCAAAAGTCATACCCGAATTCAAGTTCGTATATTTTGTCATTGCTCGAGCTTTTAAATTTTACGTTAGATACATTTAAAAGAAACAATGTATTTTATATATTTAGATTATTGATAATTTTTATATAATAACAAAACGTTTTTTGACATAGAATTTTTGGAACTTTCCTTATTAGGAGGAATTTTAGAACTTCCCTTATCAGGTAAAGTATGAATTATTTTTTTACCCAAAAATAATTATTTTTAATAAGAAAGCTTAACTATTGCCTAATTTAACCATAAAAAAATACAAATTCGTTTTTGTTAATTTATACTCCATGAAAAACAAAAAATGCACATGTACTTAACACACCTTTATCAATAATTATGGACTAGATTGTAAAAAGTAAAAATAATCACTAGAGTATGTTTAATTTTTGATTTGTAAGGTCTATTTGTGTTGTTTAGTAGATAAAGTTACTAAGATACATGAATGCCTATCGAATACTTTTAATTTGAATTATGTGTGTAATGTGCATCAATGTTTACTCCTTTGATTCATGTTACATGGTACTTTGCTTCGTCCAAATACTAGTAAGGTAGATTATAAATGTTTGACTTTTGTATTCAAGATTGTCAACCTCTAAAGCCAATCATTAAAAGAAATGTGAAACATCAAGTATAAATTTGTATGCTCTATTGTGTTGTTTAGTGCATTAGGTGAATGGTTGTTAAGATCCCGATCCTAATCTTAGGATCTTAAGATCTATTCCGATCTCATCTTACTTTTATCGAACCACGAACTAAAAAACTACGAATTTATGGGTTGTGTTTTCAAGATATTAAAAAACAACAAGTTAAGCTTTTTAAACATTTCATAATTATAATTTACGACAATATTCCTAAGAAACATTCATATAATTTTGTGTTTATAATATATAATAATTTGTAGATTGTATAATATTACAAAGACAATTAAGAAAATGACCTCATAGAAGATTTTACGATCCCATCCAACCTTAACGATCTCGATCTTGCAAGACAAAACGATAATGGATAGATCCCGATCTTGAAAACCTGAGGTGAACATGTCCACAAACCCCCGAAATTTGATAGGTATAATGGCAACCAGTGGCGTGTGACTTCATGATTATCATACTTCCAAGTAATACAAAACGACCTCTATATGAGACGTTTTAAGAAAGTTGATCACTTGCATTAGAAAATAATAAAGTGTTTAACCATTCTGCGGAAGCATAAAAATAAACACTACGACATTGTTTTTAAATCAGTAAAATGATCTTTAGATAACAGGAAATGACTGCAATGCATGAGACTTCATATAGCATCTTCATTCTTAATACCTGAGAAAACATTGCTAAAGTGTCAACATAAAGTTGGTAAGTTCATAGGTTTGTTTAAGTAGAAAATGTAGTGTTTATGAATCACAAGATTTCATCCACATATGACAATATTACAGATACAAAGTCATATAAATTGCATTACTATTGTCTAAGCTCATGACACCGAAGCGTTAACATATACCAACAATGAATGAATGCCCTTGCAGGTGTCTAACCCGGGACAACCGTAATCTGACTCAAATGAAACTGTGTTTGCTTGACTAATGTCAGTCCAAGACAAACAGGGACGTCAATCCTGATAGATCTATCCATAACATTCGCGCTTACAAGTAATTAACGGTTCATGATAAATCAGGCAGATAACAACTTAGGTTAAATAGGGACTTAGACCAATCAGTAATGAGTAATTGTACTTGTATTCACACATTTGAAATAAGCAATGTTCTCACCCCCAAAAGATGATTTAAAATAGTAGAGTAGGGGCTATGAAACTCACCTTGTCAGTTAATCGCCTGGGATTAACTGATAACGGATCAATGCACGTCAATTAGTGACTCAGTCAACACCTAAATTATGACAATTCTGAGTTTATATTCTAAAACTCAATGCATGAAACGAATTATGCAAATGGGTTATAAAGGCATTGTCGTTTATAGGATAACGTTTTATGTTAACGTTGTTTAAACTGTTGGCTCTAGGGAAGACTTTACGACTATAGGCACATATACAGGAATCGATACTATTATGCATCGTAACTTATATTCACAAGTTCCATATCTCAAGAAAATATAGACATCACTAGTTAGTT
>BQNB010070400.1:0-14023 GCA_026074375.1 Tanacetum coccineum
CTTCATTTCAATGTCAGACGCCTTTTGGATTTTGTTGATGTGTTTGGGTATTTTCATGACACTGCGTGTCTATACCTTGTTTTTTATGCATGTTTTAGTTTCTCTATATAGACGCCAATGTGTTGTGATAATTCCCTTTCTCATCGCGCCTCGCGTTTCCTCCTTGACATATCACTTACATATTATCAATACGCATTTTAAAACTTTATATAAATCATTTACGAGTTTAATTAAACTATATATACTTGACGTTTTATCAAAAATAAAAATAGTGGAAACGAGTTAAGATGACTAAATTAAATTGTTGGCTATTAGACTATTTTTCTACATTTTTAAAACATATATATAAATACTTAAAAATTTAATATCAATGATTATATAAAAACTATTTTACAAGTTTAATTATATACTTATACTTAGTCATTATTTATCAAGCCTTATATATAATATCTTTCACAATAAAATACATGTTGGTTATATACTTTATGAACATTACATATACGTTTACTTTATCTTATAAACTAAACAAACCTATAGTGTGGTGATCCAGCTTAATAGATGCATTGTTGTGATATTATTCAAGTATGCATGCTTATACGACTTAAATTAAAATAGGTTGCATCCCCGACTAGTTATGTCATCATTTATTGATTGATTTCTCATTCACTCATACCATCGTGTAAGGTGAGTTTATAGGCCTATGTTTTACTCGTTTTACATATACTTTATCACTTTTAGGGTGAGAATACATGCGCATTTACAAATTGTTTCATATTTGTTTTCATAACTTACTTACAAACTCATTACATGGTTGATTACAAAATCGCATACATGAACGTTTACAAACTCATTTACATGATGGATTACAAACTCGTTTACATACTCATTTACTTATCTCAGGTTGAGGTACATTTCTTATTTACAACTATGGACGAAACAACTTTACTTTTGAACTGATTACGGATTGCCTAAGTAGAATGAGCTATTAATTACTGCTGGTAAGCGCGAGTGTTATAAAATAGATATATTTAGAGAGTGACTACCCCCATTTGGGATTGATGTGGTTGTCCCTGTGGAGTTTATTCGAGCTATAAATGAACGATTTGCTAATAAATCATATGGGTTTTTATTGGGAAAGAAGGTGGCATACCATGTGGCTGCTAACGATGTTAGGAACACTTGTGGTAAATATGGGCTTGTTCGTTCTATGTTCAGCTCGTCTACTGGATTATTCTCCTTTCAATTTATTTCTATGGACGGATTAGATGCTATGCTTGAGAATGGTCCATGGTTTATCCGAATAACCCGCTATCCTAAAGAATGGGCAACGATGAGAACCTTATATGAAAGAAGATAGTAGAATTCCCATTAAACTACATGGTGTACCTGTTATGGCCTTCAGCGAGGATGGCTTGAGTACGATTGCTACTAAATTGGGTACTCCTCTAATGCTTGACTCTTATACATCTGATATGTGAATGCAATCTTAGGGTAGGTCAAGCTATGCTAGAGCTATGATTGAGCTTCGAGCTGATGTGAAGTTGAAAGATAACATTGTCATGGATATGCCTAAAATTACTATGGAGGGTCATTATACATGTAATGTTTGTGTTGAGTACGAGTGAAAACCTCATATGTCTTCATCTTGTAAGGTTTTTGGACATATTCATGAGGAATGTCCGAAGAATACAGGTGCTGGTGAGAAGTAGACTGTGAAGAAGCCTAGTCAAACTTCTCGAGGTGTTCCGGTTGGTCCGAAAATAGGTTTTAAACCTCATAAAGAATATCGACCTGTTTCTAAAAAGTCTACTGCTAGTTCCAGTGGTAATAAGAAGAAGGGTCATGAACCTACCATTGAGGTTAGTAATTCAAATTCATTTGATGTTCTTAATTCGGTCAATAATGATGTGGAGTTTGGTACCAATGGGGGGACTACTAATTTGGTAAATAACAGGGCTACTTCAAGTGGTTCCTCGTTTATAAATGTCGATAATAGTAGTTCTGGTACTACTCCTATTATTGAAAAAATCGTGAAGTTTAAAGATTTACTTACTAGTGGGCAAGCTAGTCTTGTGGATAAAGATGGAATTCTTTTGAAGAAGGTAGAGTTTTTAGGAGAAGATGATAGTGAACATGAGGTTGCATCAGTTGATAATGGATATTGCTCGTTCTATGGCAAATGATAGAGGTTTTATGGCACTCAAAGGCGTAGCAGGAACAATAAGTAGGGTAATTCTTAATTGTAATGAGGTGACTTAAATGAATGACGCCATATTATGATGATATGTACGAAGTTCAGTTGGTCTTTCTCATGTGAGCTTCAAGGCTATATATGATAATTTGATATCCGTATTCGTGTCGCAAAGAAGAAATAAAATTATGTTTCTTTTGTCTAGTCATATTGTGTACCTTCCTTTTAGAAAGTAGTTTTGTCCATGTAACATGCAGAGATGTGGGACTCACCCTCATCCCTTGTACTTAAATGTTTTTTGGCATAATAAAATTTACCGGAGAAACCCTTTACCCTAAAGACTACCCCCATTCGGGTGATTAGCTCTCACTAGTTCGAGACCGAACTAACGAATGTTATACTATGTCAGAGCATTGGACTATCAAAACTCGAACCGTCTTACAACTTGCCTTGACAAAAGTGTCATATTGACATGGTCTTGAGCTCATCGTCATTGAACTTAGGGTAATAGATACACAACTTTTCAGAAATTGAAGCACATTACATTATCATACTTGGAAAATCTTGCTGTCCAACACATTACATACTCTTATTGTGACAATAAAAAGGAAAAAAATGTGTTCAAGCCATACTTTAATAATCTATGATGTCACCAAAGACTATAATTGTGACTATATAAGGAAATGAACATGGTCATCATACTTATCAAATATCAATATTTTAACATTTAAACAAACCATTTTGTGTGTTAGTGATATACGCATTTAAAAAAAAACCTATATATATATATATATATATTTATATATATATATATATACGATAAAGTTTATGCGTTATGCAAGTCTTGTAAGAGGTTGCTACATCTGTATAATACCAGTAAAATTTATATAAATCTATTTTTTGGATTCACATTTATACTTTGCAAAAACTCTTGAACTCACCAACTTTATGTTGACACTTTTATGCATGTATTTCTCAGGTGAACAAGCTATTTGAACTTAACTATGTGCATTAGAGTCCCAACTTTACAAGATTACTTTTCAAACGACTCATTTAGAGGTCGTATCTCATGAATTGTGCAATGGTATTATGAAGTAACGCTCCCAAAATATTATTCCGCTGTGACCTATTTTAGAGGTGTTACATATTGGTATCAGAGCCAAGGTTATATAGAACTAGGTTGCATATTTTACCTAGACTATAACCATTTTCACAAACATTGCATCACATCAAACTTTTTCATGTACATACACACTACTTGCTTACTTGGTTACATTACTTGCCTACAATACTTGATTACATGACTTATATACATTCCTACTTTACCTCGTGTATATCTTACATTTATTTATATAAGAAGTTGTCTATATAAATACTAGAACATTTCTCAAGACATTGTGAATGACACGATGGTCTTTAAATCTTTTATGATTTCACATAATACCGTATTACATAACATTGAAACATGTCATAGTACGCCGACCCCACAAGTTATCTTTATCATTCAACTTCGAGTTTAAACTCCCATCCCATACTATTAAAACATGACTTTAACCTGTCACCTCGTAACATTTCATCTTTGGAGCACGACTTTTAGAACTAAACTAATTTTATATTTTCTAATTTTGAAGAAAATGCTGCCAAAGAGAACCACCACCCCTATGACCGATGATGCTATTAAGAATTTGATAGCCCAAGGAGTTGCCGATGCGTTGGATGATTATGAAGCTTACAGAGGCAATGATAATGGTAATGATAGTCACGATTCTAGAACTAGCGGAAGAAGACAGGTACCTACTACTCATGAGTGCACCTATAGTGACTTCCTAAAATGTCAACCCCTTAATTTCAAGGGTACTAAAGGAGTCGTTAGTTTGACTCAATGGCTTGAGAAAATGGAATTCATATTTCATATAAGCAACTGCACTGTTGCAAACCAAGTCAAGTTTGCTACATGTACTCTTCTTGAACTGCAATCTAATGTGGTGGAACTCCCATCGTTAAGGACTGATTAGTCATGAGGCTGCATAGGAAACAAGATGATGACAACTAACCAAAGTACTGTCCAAGGTGGTCGAGACATCAAAAAGCATATGAAATAGAATTGTAGGAACCAGAAGGATAAAGGACAGAATGTGAGCTATACACAACGCATTTCAAGAGTAGCACTGATGTGTTAGAAGAATGTTTCCTGAGGAATCTTATGAGTTGATAAGTATTGTTGGAGAGGTACTTCTCGACATATTCAAGTAGTTGATGCATCCCAAACCAAAGACAATGCAATGACGCAATTGAGATTTCTCAATGAGTTGAATGGACCAAAGTCGTGCCTATGCTTGAGAGAAAAGCAGAGAACAAGAGAGACTTGATAACAACTACCAAGCTCAACAACAACACTCTCAAGAAGCAAGAGATATCTATAGCTTATACCGTTTGTATCGGTGAAACAGGAAGGAAGTATGTTGGGGAAAAAGTGTGGCTATAGCTTATACCGCTGGGTCTGGTGAAAGGAAGGAGTATGCTGGAACTCTACCGTTGTGCAACAAGTGCAAGTTTCACTACAATGGCCCATGCATTGTAAAGTGTGCAAATTGCAAGTGGGTTGGCCACTTGACCCGAGACTGTAGGAATCATGTTAACAACCAAACACCTGCTATAAATGTGGGAATTAAGGGCACTACAAAAGTGACTGCCCAGAGTTAAAGGATCGAAACCATGGAAATCAAGCTGAAGGTACTAAAGCACATGGAATGGTGTATGCCTTAGGA
The DNA here is from genome assembly GCA_026074375.1 of Tanacetum coccineum. NCBI lineage: Eukaryota > Viridiplantae > Streptophyta > Magnoliopsida > Asterales > Asteraceae > Tanacetum > Tanacetum coccineum. The sequence goes on from BQNB010070400.1 coordinate 4,960, forward strand.
AGAGGAGAAACCAATCAAGACCTTAACAACATGGAAGATGATATCAATGCTTAGACTTTATTTTCATTAAGAATTCTTTTTGTATTTCTCTTCAATTTCTATTATGTTGTACGAATGATTTCAAATTATCTATCAAATCAATGTGTTGTGAAAATTTTGTCAAATTTACTTTAATTCTCTTTTTATTTATACAAGTCACTCCTACAAATATTTTGAAATTATAACATCATTCTGACGAAAATGAGCATCGCATCGTTAGCCCTCAAATATATATAGTCTGATCACCTATGTATAATTCAGGAAAGTACCATGCCATGCTAAGAGTAGTCACCCTAAAACTTCTTGTCAATAAATAATTTTCTATTTGAGTAATGTTATGCTCACATAAATTTTACATAATAAAATCCACATAATGAGGTGGCAACCTCTTGTCCATTTAAAAAGTTTGTCTCTCATTTTCTTATTTGCTTTAATGAAAAAGTAAACAAGCCACATCATTATGTGAATTTTATTATATAAAATTTATGTGAGCCTAGCATTTCTCTTTCTATTTATATCAAGTTTTGTGTGCGTATTCATAAAACATATTTATCACGACACACCAAACTAATAATCTTAATAACTAAGTAAACTCTTACACCACCTTACTGAAAAGGGTCAACATCATCTCACATCAAATCCTAAGGGTCTTCAGGGTATAAACAAGGAGTTAAAGACATTAGGATGACAAATTTACTTAGCACATACTAGGAGGATTAAGATGAGTATCTACACCTCTTCATCAACACCATTTCAGAAGGCAACTCAAACTGAATTTCGGGACAAAATTCTTTTAACACGGGGAGACTGTAACAATTCACATTTTCACGTCATTCTACGTCAATAAATATTCAACTATTTATTTTAAAATTTTACGCATTCACTTTTAGTTTTCAACGTTTAGTTAAATCGCGTAAACTAAAAATAAACATTCATCGTAAACGGGCATCAAACAAATAAAAGTGTACGTCAAACAAGTGTTATATTATTTTTACAAAGATAATTATGGACTTTTCAATTTTTATTTTTATTCGTTACGTAAAACGTTTACGTTTCGCAATAAAAACACTTTCATGCATGCATGGGAACCCATAAACCCATCTATACTTCAAAAATACCCACTCTTATACCTAATACCCAAAAGTTATAAAATGTTTCACTCTCTTATACTCCTAACCATCCATGCTTATGCATACACAAGGAAGAATTCAAATAAATACACACCAAACCCACTAACATATATTAAGCTTATTAAACTTATTAAACTATATCCTTTACCCACAAGATCTTCAGATAAGCTTCTACCCAAAGAATTTAAGCCACCAAAGTCATTTCTTTGTCCCCTTTGGCTCACTAGGACACGGCAAGGCATGCTTGGCATGAAAGACTAGTCAAAATCCTACATTGTCATACTAGCTACAAGCCTTTTATATTAATTTAGCCATACCACCTTTAATCGTATAAGCAAACAGGTCTTCTCACTTATCATTCACAAAGAAATATCACACACACTTCTCTCTTTTTGGCTCTCTTGTGTCCGGATCCTATAGCACCAAAAACAACAAATTGGTTTGGATTTTTTAAGCAACTTTACAAGATTATTCAAAAGGGTTTAAGTAGTTACAAATATAAGGGTTTGCATAGGTTTATTAGTGTTCGTCACCTCCATTTTCATTCATACATAGTTCTATTTACATCTCTTCATTTCCATATACTTTTCTTACTTTTTTTTTTTTTTTTTATTATTTTTATTTTTTTTTTTTTTTTATTTTTTTTTTTTTTTTTTTTTTTTTTTTTTTTTTTTTTTTTTGTTTTTATTTTTTTTTTTTATTTATGCAGCTTATTATTATGAAATCAACACTAAGGTTTTATTTTAACAAGATATGTTAAGAATCATGTTTTATATATTTTTCAAGTATATTTGTTCATATGGTAAAATGAAGTTAAGAATATTGTAGATCTATAAAATACATTAAATTTGACATATTACAAATTTAATGTTTTGGATTGTTTAACATTATACAACAAGTGATATTATTATTTTTCATGTATGACTAGTTCACATAAATTATGGTTTATTCTTTTATGTTTCTTGACATTTACACATAAATGAAGAGTAATTTAATGACTAAATTAGAGACTTTAATTATACACAAGTTAGTGTGTTAGACAAAATAGAGGACTTGTAGTTGGGTAAACTTGGTAAAAATCACAAAGCGAAAATGTATAAGCAAACCCCCTGGAACAACTAGCCAAACTAGTATTGGTACGGGTTCCTAGGCAGATTATGGACCTAAAAATGCGTTAGTATGTCTTCCCACAGTTCCGTGGATGTAAAGAACTCGAAAAACAGATGTAAAACGAAGGAGATATGGAGTTTACGAGAAATCGGTGTTAATAAACAAATTTCAGCTTTGTTGTTATTTTATGTAGGCTGTTAAGAATTTTAATTAGTGTTTACGAGTGTTTTCGGGTCCGTTTGGACTATAAAAACCTTAACAAACAATATTGTATCACTTACATATTATTAATACGCGTTTTAAAACTTTATATAAATCATTTACGAGTTTAATTAAACTATATATACTTGACGTTTTATCAACAATAAAAATAGTGAAAACGAGCTAAGATGACTAAATCAAATTGTTGGCTATTAGATTATTTTCTATATTTTTAAAACATATATATAAATACTTAAACATTTAATATCAATGATTATATAAAAACTATTTTACAAGTTTAATTATATACTTATACTTAGTCATTATTTATCAAGTCTTATAAATAATATCTTTCACAAGTAAATACATGTTGGGTATTTACTTTATGAACATTACATATACATTTACTTTATCTTATAAACTAAACAAACATATAGTGTGGTGATCTAGCTTAATAGATGCATTGTTGTGATATTATTCAAGTATGCATGCTTATACGACTTATATTAAAATAGGTTGCATTCTCGACTAGTTGTGTCTTCATTCATTGATTGATTGCTCATTCATTCATACCATCGTCTCAGGTGAGTTTATAGCCTCACGTTTTACTCGTTTTACATATACTTTATCATTTTTGGGGTGAGAATACATGTGCATTTACAAATCGTTACATACTTGTTTTCATAACTTGATTACAAACTCGTTTACATGAACATTTACAAACTCATTTACATGATTGATTACAAACTCATTTTCATGGTCGATTACAAACGACTTTAACAATACTCGTTTACTTATCTCGGGTTGAGATACATTTCTTATTTACAACTATGGACGCAACAACTTTACTTTTGAACTGATTACTGATTGCCTAAGTAGAATGAGCTAATAATTACTGCTGATAAACGCGAGTGTTATAAAATAGATCAATTTAGGAAGTGACTACCCCCGTTCAGATGATTAGCTCTCACTAGTTCAAGATCGAACTAATGAACATTATACCATGTCGGAGCATTGGACTACATACACGTGAACTCTTAATGTGCCTTGAATAAAGTAGCATACTGACATGTCTAAGCCTTAGCGTCATAGAACTTAGCGCAATTGAACTTACTTCTCGTGATATTGTGCATATTACATTATCATACATGGAAATCTTGCGGTCCAACGCATACATACTCTTTTGTGACTATTTAAGGATTGAAATGGTCATGCATACTTTACAAATCTATGATTTCAACATACATTTTTGTGACTATATAAAGATTTAAATGGTCATGCATACTTTACAAATCTCGAATTTCAACATTTTGACAAACGCCTTTTGTAGTGGTTTGTGGTTTATACGCATTTATAATACTATATATTTAAGTTTATGGCGTTGCAAGTTCGTCTCTTTGGGCGGGACTGTAATACATAAAATTTGTAGATATATTTATATATATATATATATACTATATTTATTTATAGTTATATAATATATATATAAATACTATTATATTATATATATATTATATATATATATATATAGTTTTGTGATTCACATTTATACTTACATAAATCTATAAACTCACCAACTTTATGTTGACACTTTTAAGCATGTATTTTCTTAGGTGAACAAGCTACTTGACTTAACTGATGTGCATTGGAGTCCAAACTTTACAAGATTACTTTTCAAACGACTCATTTATTAGAGGTCGTTCTCTCATGACTTGTTCAATGGTATTATAAAGTAACGCTCCCGGAACATTATTCCGTTGCGACCCATTTTAGGGGTGTTACAGACGATGTGGTTTAAATGAGTTTCCTTAAGAGAAGACTCATAAGGACAATATTGTATACATATTTATTGCAAGTCAAATGACATAAGTGTTTACTCATACTCAAGAAATTAACTATGATTAAAACTTCTTCATTTACGAACTTTAAATATATAAAGATGATTAAAATTGTCATACTTGTTTTCTTTGAAAGAAATATGACAAATTGGTTTTTGAGAACTCTTTTTAGAATGATTACCTTGCGAGGATGATGTGTAATCAAAAAAGGTTTAATGAATCCAATATAATCTTTGCAAGTATACAAAAATGTAAGAATCCAAGTGTAGATTAAAAGCACTCATCTAATGAACAAAATCTTAAGTTTAATTGTTTAATCAATCACTTGTTTGATTTTATTTTTTAATTATAAATAAGATAGCTCATGAGTATATTTGAAAGCTAATGGAAGTACTTTGTTTTCATTTTTCTAAAATCGAATATGTTGTTAAACCTATTAGAAACAATTTTTCATCTAAGTAAGAATATTCCTTAGATTGAAATAAAGTTTCTTGTAAGCCTTTTGAGAAATGAAACATGTAACCTTGGAATAATATGTTTGATATATTAAACATATGTGGTGAATTAAGTCTGAATAAAATATGAAATATCATTGAGTGAATCTCGAATGATCTATCTCACTTGATGAGATTAATTGAATTATATAGTCTCATATAGGTAAACATAATTGTTAAGGGGCTTTTTTTTGTCTATTTTCAGTTTAGGCATATAAAGTGTTTACACTCAAGATGGATAAAGGTTGAAAGATGAAGGGCTTTTTTTGGCAAGTGAAGAAACTTTTAAGTCGGTGTGGTCAACCAGTATAAAAGCTGGTCTTCACCAGCTTCTCTCTCACTTTTCCTGCTTCGTTTCTCTCTCTAAAATTCATATCTCTCTTAATATCTTTGTAAACCCTAATATTAGATCGTCTTGATCTTATTGTTTTTCAGATTTTAATAAAACAATAATCAATTTAGATTATTGATCCACACCTGAATAGCAGTGGTGGATAGATTGATTTATTGGTTAGCTGATTAAAATCAATTGTGATTATTGTTTTTAATACTCAAATTAAGATTTGAGTATTTTTTGTTAATAAAATTTATAATTTCTTCATGGTATCAGAGCCAGGTTCCTCTGAAATCATTTAAAAAAAATTATGATTTCATAAAATTTGGGAATTTTTAAAATTAATCAATCATTTTTCAATTAAAATTCTTTTTTTGGTAAGAGTTATGGTTTAATTGCATAAATCTATTGTTATTTGTAAAAACCTTAATTTTGAAAAATTAGGGTTTTGTGGATCTTGGTGATTCTACTCTCTCTGATTGATTGTTTGGTGATTAAGAGTGCTTAATTATTGGATCTTGGAGGTTCTGGGTTTGATTGCTCTAATTTGAGAAATTTAAGGTTTTGTGGATCTTGGTGATTGGGTGTGGGTTATTGCTGATTAATCAGCTAGCCCTCTTGACTAAGAGAATCAAGAGGATAGTCGGTTTGGTATTAATTTCCGCTGCATATCATTTATAGCTCTGTACACCTCTTTATCCCTCTCTCTTTAGTTGTTAGTTGTGTCTGTCAGCCCTTGATCTGCCACCTTAAGTGGTGTGAAAGCCTGGGAACTTCCTTCTTCCTTTCTTCTTATTTGTTTTTTAATTTCTAATTGTTCTTATTTTTCATCATGTCTGTTCATAATTCTTTGCATAATTCTCCTGTTAATTCTGATCGTGATGATGATGTTCAGGATCTTGATCCTGTTACTAGCATAAGTAAATTAGATATTAGTGATCCATTACATTTGCATGGTGTTTCAATAAAATTGAAAAGAACTAAGAATTATCAAGTATGGTCTTGTGCTATGCTTTAGGCTTATAAGGAAAAAATAAGATTGGTTTTATTAATGGAACATGTAAAAGGTCTAATACAGATGAGATTCTTGGTAAACAATGAGATAGGGTTAATGCAATTATTTTGGGTTGGATTTTGAATTCAATATCTGAGGAACTTTTCTTGGGATAGATTTTTTCAAAACGGGCTAAACATGTTTGGGAAGAATTAAAAGAAACTTATGACAAAGTTGATGAGTCAATAATGTTTGGCTTACATCATCAGATTAGTACCCTTAAGTAAAATGGTTCTTCTATTGCTGATTATTATCATAAGTTGAATGCTTTATGGAAACAGTATGATGCTATGATTGAATTGCCTAAATGTGTTTGCAATGCTTCTGAAAGTTTTAAGAAACATAATCAGTTGTTGAAATTAATACAATTTCTTATGGGCTTAGATGATTCTTATATGAAAATTCAGAGTTCTATTTTATCTAGAGAGGTTTTACCTGATGTGAGTAGTGCATATGCTACCATCTCTAGTGAGGAATCTCACAGAGTTGCTGCTGGAAGTATTGCTGATTCCTCTCAAAGGAACCAGGCTTCTGCTTTTGTTTCTAATGTGCCTTATAGGCAGAATATTCAGAGAAATAATTAGAATAACAGTAGTGGACCTTCAAGACCTAATAATTTGAATAATAATAGACAATGTGGGGGTTCAACTATGGTTTGTGAGAATTTTAGTTTTAATGGTCATACTATTGACAAATGCTTTAAAATCATTTGATATCCTGCTGATTTTGGGAAGAAAAAATCTGGTCAAAATTTTAAAAAACAAATTATTTCTAATAATAATCTGTTGGGAAAAGTTCATCTTCTAGGTTTATAAATGAACAAATGGCCATTCTTATCTCTCTCATCAAAGACAATAAAGTTGGAAAAAATACGCAGGCCAATATGACAGGTACTTACTTTAATAACAGTTCTATTTTTCATAAAAACTGTAAAAAGTACGGTTTTCTGTTTATGTTTTATGTTAATTATATATGCTATATGTGTTTAACTTCCGTTGTGTAGCTCGTTTATTATTATGTGTAATAATAAGTTATTAGATAACCAATTCCAACAAACACTTGATCATCATTTTGGATTTAGGAAAGGATAACTTTACTTTCAATGTGTTGCAAGGAAAATACTTGGGATCTCAGATGAGTTGCCCAAGTTATCAAAACTACTTCAATGTATGTTTTAATCCATTTTGGATGATCACACATAATCTATTGCACCAACATAAGTGTTGTAATGCACAGTATCTCAGAATTATGATTCAATGTGTTGTGTCAATATCGATAATTTTGATTTACCAAAGTGAATAGTAATTAAAATACATAAAGTCTCAGATGCGAGTTCCATGTTATTATGTTTATTAATTGTGTATTTTAGTATGCTTATGAAATACCATACCAAATTCAAATGGAATTCTCTTAAACTTGGTGACAAGTTTGTATGCTTGCATAAAGTTTTATCTTCTATTTTCTTTTCTAACCTAATACACATAGCATGCCTTCAACACATAAGATGAACAAGTAGACAGAAACACAACATTATCAACACAAGTGTGAGGATCCAAAGTGTTGGTTTGTCCTCGAATTTGGCTAAACTATCTTTGATGTCTATTATGTGGGATAGAACATGTAATGTTGTAAGTATCTCAATTTCACAAATTTAAATTTGTGATGTGTTGATTACTACAAAATTAGCAAGATGTAGTTCAAATTTCTTGTTCATAACATATAAGAATTGACATGTAGATTCCATGATAATATTTATTATATTTTAAATAATGCATTGATACATATCTTTCATCTTGTAATACAAAAATGTTGCACTACTTTCATGCCTTTCACATAAATCCTAGCACATAAGCATATAAGCTCAAAGAGCACCTATAAAGAAAATGCGAATGACTTCTAGACCTCTAACCTCTAGACCTCTATCAAATCAATATCCTATGGTGCATGCCAACCATGAACGACCTCTTATAGACTCATGTAATTTAGACTTTGAAAAATGGCATGTAAAAATCCTAAGTTTGTTTTGTTTTTGATCTAAGTGTCTTCTCATTCAACTCATCTATAACTTGTTCTATAGGGCGACCTCTAGCTTCTTTCACTTTCTTAGGATTGTCATCGTCCGATACATTAACTTGTAATGATAGAGACCTATCAAGATCTTGAGCTAATTGTTCATTGATCCCATCATCTTCTACTAAAGGAGATGATTTAGGCTCGAGCAAACTCTCATCAAAGCTCATGTTGAGGGATTCCAAAATCCTTATTGTTTCCTTGTTAAGCAATATCTATGATTTACTAGTTTTAGAGTATCCTAAGAACACACATTCGTATGACTTTGGGTCGAACCTGGTAAGGTATTCCTTGGTGTTAAGTATAAAGACTTTACAACCAAAGACCATAAAGTATTCCAATGACGGCTTTCTATTCCTAAGTATTTCATATGGTGTTTTATTAATAATTTTTCTAATATACACCCTATTAAAGATATACGTTGTCGTATCTAAAGCATGACACCAAAACTTTTGTAGAATGGATTGCTCGTCTAACATAGCACGACTCATCTTTCTTAACTTGTGATGTGTCCTTTAAACAATCTCACTCGATTGAGAAATAGACGAGCCCGACAAGCTATAAGATATTCCATGTTGTTTACAAAAGCTCCCAAATTATAATTTATCAAATTTACAACTATGATTGGTTTTAATTGAAACAGTATAACAATCAAGAATGTTTTCAAGCTTTTTTCTTAGGACCTCAAACTTTCCTAGTGCGTCATTCTTAGACTCTAAAAACACAACCCAAGTGTAGTTTGAGTGATCATCAACAATCATCAAAGAATAGAAGTTACCTCCATAACTTTAAAT
>BQNB010070400.1:18586-33134 GCA_026074375.1 Tanacetum coccineum
AATATCTTGGATCGAATAACAAAAAGGTAAGGGGTTATTCATTGATCCAATCATAAACCCTAATTAGGGATTTGATCAAGAACAAAGGTAATCAAGAACGATTCTTGTGCTCGCGAGAATCCAAAGGTATGGACCCGACCCGGTTAATTATATGCATGTTATTATATGATTTGTTTTCGCTTCCGCTATTACGTGCTTTGATGATTTGTTTAGATTATAATTGTTATGTATGCTAAAAATTCAACAGGAGCTACAACATAAACTTTAAAAGAGCCATAAAGATATTTCTTGTATATTAAGAGGGCTAAAAAGTATAATATAAAATTTTAGCATACAAATAGTAAGAAAAATACACTGCTAATTTTTTTTCTAATGAGGGCCATCACCCTCTCCAAGCTTCACTAAGCTCCGCCTATGTCTACATGCGATGTCATAAAAATCTATATGTCACTTCTAAATAAGTTTTGAAACTCAAGGGTGTGCATCTAAATGAATAGAGATTCATTTATTCAAATAGTTGCGCTCAAATGTGTGGCTATACTTGTTGGGTCAGTTCAACATCCTTCACTCTCAATAGATTTGAAGATAAAATCACCTAAGTTAAAATAGTAGTCGTACTGGAGATAGTTCAACATCCAACTCCTTTAGAATTCTTCGAAGACCAAAGAAGTCTTTACTTCAAATCTTGTAGCGGTTCATCAACTGAAGATCGAGATCTAAAAGAAAGAGTTTCATTTCAGCTTGGTTAGCAATGCCAAGTTGAATGATGTCGATTTCATCTGAACTAGAGTTTTGCTTCTAGAAGTTTACAAGGCCGGGAAACTTTGTTTTATATCAAAAGTGTTACGATTGAAAAAGTGTCGATTAAATAGTTTATTTTATTTGACGTTTTTACTTTACGTTTATTATGTAATAATGTATATTGAGCAAGACATTAAAAGGAAAGCTCAATATGCTTAATTTGATAAGTAAGGAAAAGTAGTATAAATAGGTCATTAGTGGTAGACTCTAGATAGATTTTCATAACATTTTCATAATTCTCTCTTTTGTACCTCATTTCTTTTTTTCCTCTCTTTTATAAAAAGCAGTTTGAAAATCACTCTCTCTATACTTTCTCTCTCTACACTAAAACCTCATTATAATTGATTCAATACTATTAAAGGACAATATCAAGTGGTATTAATCGCCTAAGAGAGATTTAGATTGATTGTGTGTGGATCAAAAAGCTCAAAATCGAAAAAGTTTGGATCTTTGTTCTTCATTTGGTGTGTTAAGGTTACATTCAAGTGTTTGATTAGTGTTATTTGATATGGATTTTGAGTGTTAGATCGTAATTTAGTTTCAATTTAAGTGTTTGATTGTGAATTTGAGATCAAATAGATGATGAATTTGGGAATTAATGTGTGGCGTGTGGTTTTGCTTCATCAACGAGGTTCCTAGTTCTTCTTGTTTGATCAAAATTCATAAGGTATGGTTCATGATTTGCGATTCGTGATAGAGATTGTAAGTGATTACACATTGTTTTCGGAATCAAATTGTGGCGATTTTATGGATATATGTGCGACGCGGGGAGTATATATGAACGAGGTTTCTAGTTTTTCGAATTTGATCAAGTTTAGGTGTTTGATTCGTGATTGGTAATAAATTCGAAGGTGATTAGTGATTTTCGTGATCAAATTGTTGGTTTTAGCTTAATTTTTTGTGGAATTCGTGGCTTGTGGCGTGAAGGTGGATATATTCACGATTGAGGTTTGTTGAACAAGTTGTTACAACACTCGTTTGGTGGAATTGTTTGAGGAAAAGTGGTTAGAATACTCAATTGTAAACAAGGATTGAAGAACGAGGAGTTAGAAAGAGGTTAATCTTGATTTTGGTGGATTTAGTGTGAATTGTGACGTGTGAAGTATACATTCGCATTTAAGGTTTGTTGAATAAATTGTTACAACACTCAATTGGTGGAAGTGTTTGTTGGAAGGTTGTTATAATACTCATTTAGTGGATTTGTTTGTTACAAAGCAGTTACAACGCTCAATTGCATACAAGGTCTAAGGAACGAGGCTTAAAAGCGGTTGCACTACTCATTTGGGTGATTGCGTATTCATTCAAGTGGAACCTTGTTCATCATACTTTGATTTGGGAAGAAAACCTCTTTTGGGGACTCCATTTCACATGTGGGATTGCAAGGCTTCTCATTTGGTCATTGGTCGTCAACCTCAATTAGTCTTTAAAGTGGGAAAACTCAATTAATTCTTCTATACAAACCTCACCTAGATTCACTACATCAACCTCATTTGTGCTACCTCATTTGGCTATATACCTCATTTTCTACATAAAGGGTAAAACTTACTTTTTAAAAGGAAAGCATTTATCCTCATTTGGTACAAGTGTTTTGGAATCTCGATTGGAACCTCAACTCAAACCTTAACCGAAAAACATCTTAAACCTCGATTGGAATTCGTTTGGAACCTCATTTGGCATTCTTTTACACGTGAAGAATATAAGGGAACGATCTTCATTTGGAATTCTACATCGAACCTCGTTTGGGATATAGTTGACGTACCTCATTCATGAATCACCTTTCGAACCTCAATTGGATTTCTCATTTTGAAAAAAAGTCAAACCTCATTTAGTCTAATAATCATTTGATAAAACAACATTTAATCTTTAGAATTACCATTCGGAATTTCAAAAAAACACAAACATATTTTCCACACTTAACCATACGTATAGACTTTTTGATTTCACAACAATAGTCTTTATAGTCTAAAACGATCCGCTTAGCATTGTTTTCTTAAGAGATAAAATGGCAAGTTCTCATCAACAATTGATCGCCTATGCTGGCTCAGAAACTAGAGAACCTATGTTAGAGAAGGGAAGTTATATACCGTGGTCAAGCCGTTTTATGAGATATGTTGATGGTAAGAAAGAGCATGGGATAAGAGTAAAAGATTCAATCTTCAAAGGTCCTTATAAGTTCAAAGAGATAACAAATCCAACAAGTCCAGTAGATGCACCGATAAGGAGAATGCAAGAATATAAAGATCTTACGGGTGAAGATAAGTTGAGATATGAGGCTGATATTAATGCAATGAACTGGATTCTACTTGGCATACCAAACGATCTCTACAACTCCGTGGATGCATGTCAGACTGCAGAACAAATGTAGAAACGAGTTCAAAGGTTGATGCAAGGAACTGATTTGAGTATGCAAGAAAGACACTCAAGACTCATGAATGAATTTGACAAGTTTTCTGCTGAAGCTGGGGAATCTCTTGAGTCCGTGTATAATCGATTTAGCACACTCATTAACTGCATGAATTGAAATAATCTTGAACAAGACAAGATTTTTAGCAATACCAAATTTCTCAATGTCACACCCCGCTAAAGCGAAAAAGCGAGGTATGGCATATTAATAATCATCACAAAAGATGATAGATAAAAACATCATACATGATTAAATAAAATATAAAGTTATCCGAATTACAAATATCCCGAACGCAAATTTAAAAGTACATGATACATCATAGTTTGTCTTTTGTTCGGACACGAAATTTCCAAAAGATGTGAATTTTCCAAAGACCATGACATTTATACAAATGTCTACATGCGATGCGTTAAGTTTCCACTTTAGGTAGGTCACCTGAAAAGCATGATAAAAACGGTCAACTATTGAAAATAGTTGGTGAGCTCATAGGAATATGTACACAAAATATAGTTTTTAAAAGAGTTGATGTCCAATAATAGTTTCCAAATCAATATTAAGTTGCCATAATAAATCGAGAACCCAAAATGATTCAAGTTTCCAAAGACAGTTCTCGTTACTTAAAGTAACGTAACACTTTATATCAAATCTCCAAAGACAGTCCCCGTTATCTAAAGTAACGTGACACAAATCAATATATGTATGTATGCTATAGTGTTTATGCGAGGCACTACTTAAACGTATTCAGCCTGTCTATTCCAAATATCCAAACAAGTTTCAGTTGTATAGTGTGGCACAAACACTTAGTACTATGCACCCTTGTGTGGGGAATAAGGAGGCGCTAATCTCCTAATATCGATATCTATAAGTACTAACGTCTCAATCCCGTTGAGGGGAACATAGTGAGCTAAAAGTAGTGGCGGGTTCCAAGCATCAAACAACATACAAACCAAGTTTAAAGTTTCAACGCATTTTGAAAGTTCCATAAGTTTCACAATTCAACAAGTTTCAAAGTTCAACAAGTTTAAGTACTGTGGAAACTAGAAGAGGGGGAGTTAAATAGTTTATCGGTTAATTGTCGTTTTAAAAGTTTACTTATAAAAACACTAGATTCGAATATATGCAAGATCAACCAACAATATGAACAACTAATGTATCTAACTACTTGCAGAACAATTACAATACAAACAATAAATATAAGAGTAAATAAAAGATGAAAGGTAAGATATAGAACAATCAAACCACAACACTAAGATTTATAGTAGTTCGGCTATGAAGCTCTTCTTCGCCCTACTCCACTCCCCGAGTATCCGACTCAAGATTTCACTATGTCAACAAGCTCTCTTTAGGCGGAGAAAATCGTTTACACGTCGCTTACGTTGTTTTCCGACACTAAGCTAAATGTCGAGTCATAATCTTAGCTAGAACCAATCTACCACTTCACCAATGTATTTTAAGGACTACAATACTAACCGACACACGATCAACACAATCGAATTTATACACTATCTAATTTTATACACAAACACAAGATCAAGAAAAAGAATAGAGGAGAAATCACTAATCTATAACACTTCGTTTCTTGGCGAATACGAGTGTTTTTCTGTTGCACTTGATAGAAGAAGAGAGAAGGTAGAAGATGAGATTTGATCACTTGAAACAAGATTAAACTATGTTAGTTATCAAGAGATTTAGAGAAAGACAGAAGGTTTTAGTGAGAGAAAGTTATCTAAAAAATTCCTGCTAAGAGGTATGTTTTTCTACTAAGAATAGTGCAGTATTTATAGCCAGGAAAATCCAACATCTCCTGAGGGTGTTCTCGGAGATCCCAGATATATCAGGGGGTCGTCCTGCCTATCAAAGGGCCGCCCCTAGGCAGACGCTCTTTTTTTTGTCTTTTAATGGGGAAGGTTAAATCTAGTGTAGAAGCTTCTAGTTTAGGGGAAAACCAGATTTAAATTTGGTGTAGAAGCTTCCAGTTTAGGTTAAATCTGGTGTATATTTTTATTTTTGTAAAAATACTTTAGTAGAAATGTAATGGTTAAGAAAAGATAATTTCTTGATCACTAATCATCTTTAATGATTTGTTTTTTCATACCTTAAGTGATTTATGTCGAAATGAAAGTTTACGATTAATAACGCGTAAATATTTTATTTTTATCGTAGATGTTTTTACATTTTGTCATCTCAACGTAAGGAGTCTATAAATTAAATAAAACGTATTTAAGGCATATTGTATTAACAATCTCCCCCTTTTTGATGATGACAATATATAAACTCGTGTTAGATAAAAATAAAATTTGCAAGTTATTAATGAGTTTTAATTTCATTTCTCCCCCTTTTTGTCGAATCCAAAAAGGTTAATCGTCAAGTAGAAAAGAAAGAAATCAATGATGTCAAGACTCCCCCTTGATGTATACTCCCCTTCGTTTGAGGCACTAAAGGATCGAGATGGTAGTTTTCTACAAAACCGAGTTAGAAATACAAGTGCAAGAAACATTTCTAACTAGTAGCACTATTACGACAAATATATGCAAGGCTAATAGTAGAGAAGAAATAGCCATCAAAATCATAATGCATTCATATCACCCATACTAATAAAGAACCATTCATTCATAAGTCAGAATTAAGATTCCAAACTAGAGAGAGTATAGAAAATACAAACTAATGCAAATAAGCATAGAGGCATAACATAAAAGAAACATTATAAAACTATAGCTAGACTAGTTGATTCATGATGTCTAGGAGAATTCCACAGCAAAAGAAGGGTTGTTGATTATTTGAATACAATAAAACATAAGAGAATGGATCATCATTAAGGGTGAGAAAGGGGAAGTAGTTGAGACATGGTTTGGTGGCGTGCGAACTCAGATGGGCGAGTGAGAAGAAATTAAATACGTTAAGCTCATTCCATATTGTATTGAAATATTGAATCGGGTGTGCATGCAACAATGACAAAACCCTGAATGAAAATTAACTTGGTCAAGAGTAGCGGGATGGATTAAAGGTGGTAATGGAGAGCGTGGAGAGGGTGGTACTTAAGAGTAGGCATTGGTTTCATGATAAAGATTTGTTTTAAGGAGTTGAGAAATTTGGTGGAGTTGATTCACTATTTGTTCCCTATTTGGATTGTTAGTAGGTGGTGGAGTTGGTTGAAAGTAAGCTCTGTGATAAGAAAGGTGCGACCTTTTGATAAGGTGTTGTAATTTTGTGTGGTCTTCTCCAAACTTGTCCATCGAAATCCTAGGTTTCTGAGAAGTTGGAGGTGGGGTTAAAGAAGCTAATGGTTGGAAGATTGGATCCAACTAGAAAGAAGATGGTAAATGATGAAGGTGATTAGTGGTTTATATATTAAAAGGAAGAATAGAATATGGAAAAGCATGGTAGGTGATGAAGAAGAAGTGAAAAGGTATGTGTCTAAACAGAGAAATGCCAGCTGAGGCTAGTATAGTGAGGGTCAAAGATGCAAAAAAAGAGAGATAATTGAAAAATTCGTTTCGCTCCAGAAAGCGGTCCCATAAATAATGGACGGTCCCAGATTTATTAGGGGGCCGCCACATGTATTTGGGGGCCGTTTTCTGGGGAAGACAAATTTTTCCAGAATTCTCAGTTTGTTACTTTAGTGCAGAAAAGAAGGGCTAGTGACAATAAAATGTGGCAAATCCTATTTCTCAAGAATCAACTAATACTATCTTTGCACTAAAAATAAACTCATGCAAATTAAAATTTAGGAGAAACAGGCATAAACATAAGAATAATTATCTAGCATCATTTCAGGCATAAACAAATATTTAGACTAACATGCACATTAGAATTTTAGGATCATAAAAATGGAAAGACATCCAAGATAAGTTTAAATTTCCTTCCTACGTACCGCAAATCCTAATAATAATTACATGAAACAAGTAGCAAATCATAGATTGAATTGTGAGATAAGAAATAGTAATAATAATAAGTATGTAACATATCTTCCAATTTCTATCCTTCTTCTATCTACCCTTCATTGCGTTCTTGAGTGCTTTTCTGATTGACCTTAACCCTTTTCGGTGCTTATCTCGGTGTTGACTTTGGTGATTTAGGATTTCAGTTTGGTAAGTGTGAAGTTTTGATTTTTAGTAGGTTAGTTTTTGAGCTAATTCCATCATGTAATTAAGATAATACACATTTAGGAAGAAGCAACGTAAGATATAGTTAAGAGAAGTCATACACGTACTAGAATATTTCATAATAATATCTAGTTTAATTCTACATACAAAGTTGTCCTAATCGTGTAATCGTGTTACATTTGGTTCTTATTCAACATCTAATTTACTTATGATGATTATGATGGGCAGACTGAACATCTTCCGGAATTCCTCATTTGAGAGATTAGACAGAAGATTCATTTTTGTTGGGGAAGAGATGTTTTTATGATCATTTGGGGAGTACCCGGTTAGTTTGTCGAGACATTTTGAGAGTAAAAGACCGTATGGCAAGATGCCATTAGGGCGATGCTTGAAATCATTTGTTCAATTTATGATGAAGTGAGAGAGGTTGAATGTTGTGGAGGAAGTAATGTAAAAGAGCATATAGGCTTCATAAGCCAACAAGAGATTTTTGTCAATATCAACGGTACACATAATGTTCTCACGAATGAGAAGATGTCCCACTTTGAGATAAGGACATACCTCTTCAACGAAGAGATTGCATGGATCCTCAAGTGCGAACTTGAACCTGTTTAGACGTTTCTTAGTTACGTTGTATAAGATTGAGGTTGGATGAGTTAATTTTGTATAGAGGGGATCATTTGTTGGAGTAGTGTTGTGATTGTTAATGGATTTTAGAGACCATTCATTGTTGTAGAAACAATGTCTTTCAAAAGGAATATCAAGTAGCGTCTTGAAATCCCGAAACGATGCACCAACACGTTTTCCATTTATTTCGAATAATATGATCCAAAGATCACTTACTAGAGTGAGTTCAAATGTTTGATAAAACTCTATTATAAATTTTGGATATAGGTTTCCTTTTAAGTGAAGAAGAGTTTGAAATCCAGCTTTGAGTAGGTTCTTTTCTAAGAGTCCTTTGGAATCAAGCGTTGTGTCAACAACTCTTCCTTCATGGATAGGTCAACAAGGTAATTTTAGATATGGCAATTTTTTAGAAGAATTAATGTGAGTTTTTGTGCATTCGAGTTCTTCTTGAGACATTCTTTACACCTAATCACAATAATATGAAAATTTTAGTATGTGTTATTCTCAATTTTCAAATTCCTTTAGAAAAATGCCTAGTTTGTGCCTATATGCAACAAATGTGGAGTTGTGGTTAACTCGACTCTAAAATAAAAACCTATGAGTTAACCCAAACACTCCTTAATTCAATTTTGCTCATCCAAACATGTCAAAAATATTCATTGATTAAATATTTCGAATGATGTTCATGAGATCATTATGCATGAATGCAAAAACTTTTTTAGAGTGTATTAACAATGGATTAAAACATTTTTTATGGTGTTCCTAATGTGAGTAATTTCGAAAGAAAATTGGGGTTTTTGTTCATATCAATTTTTTTTTGACAAACACACTCAATTATGCAAATCCTATGTATACGGTAAGCATATTAGTTATACATCGTGTTATTATAGTCCTAATTGCATACAATTAAAGAAAAAAAATCCCCAATTTTGATTTTTTTTGTTCAACATGAACCCTAGACACGAATTGGAAAGAAAAAAGATGAAATGACTTACAATTGATGATCTTTATGATATTAGGATTAATTATTGGTGTTGATTTGATCTTAAAATTGAGTTTTAATGGTTGATTTTAAGGTTTTGAGGGTTTTGGGTTCGTGTTCGTCAATGGTTGCAGAGAAGGGGGTGTTTGTTTTTGAGTTTAACAAAAATGAGGAGACCAGACATATGGCTCAATTGGTGGCGGTCCTATATCGATATGGGGGCCGCTTGATTAAATCAGGGGGCCGCCCTCGATATGGACCGCCCTCAGCAAAGGGTTTTAGACTCGAATTTTAAAAAAAAATTACAGAAAGAGTGACGTTTTAATTTGCATTTCGCGAATTAAAATGCTTAAAATACTTCAGATGAAGTAATTAAGTTTTCACGACACGGAATGGAACACTGACTAGAATCGAGACTAGAAGAAAAGAAGAACGATTTATGGAATGTGTTCCATCATTCCTAAACCAAGACGAAGATAGTTAAACGATTCACGTTTAAGGGGTTTGGTGAGGATGTCGGCGATATTGTCAACAGACGAGACTTTTTTGATAGAGATGTGTCCTTTCTGGAGATTGTCTTGAAGAAAGTGGTGACGAATTTTGATGTGTTTAGTCCGCGAGTGTTTGATTCGTTCGAATCTATATATACGTAATTATAAAATATATAATATGATGGAAAATTACCAAATTACCCTTGAGGACAAAGGTAAAAAGGTAAATCTTCACAAATTATATAATATAATTACGTATTTTAATACGGTGTATGATTCCCCGGGTCGTTTCCCCAACGACTTGTGAAATTGAAACCACGTTCTAGTTTGGATAATGATTTGAATGAAAACAAAGATTGATTTGATTATCTACTTTTAAAAATTAAAATTAACAAACTCTAACAATTAAGCATGAAGACAAATAACGGGAAATCAAAATTTAACTAAAAACGTAAAACGGGACCCCTAAATGAAGGTCAAAAACCTTAAAATTTTAAAAATAGACCTAACTTAAAATTTTCTTTTTAAATGAACTCTATTTGACTAAAAAGTAAGTTTAAAGAAAACTAGAACAAAAACGGAGTTAAAATGAGCGTTAAAACACGAAAAACGAGAACGGGGACAAATCCCGTTCTTTAAAAATCGAATTTTTGCAAATTAGACCCTATGAAAGCAAAACTAATTTTCCTATGAACTTTATGATAAAAGAAAATTTTCTAAAAAAGATTTATATTTTTTTGATTATTTTTTTTATGTTTTATGATTTTTTAAAGTTTTTTTAAAAACATAAATATACAATGTTTTAAAAATACTAATACGAACTATAAAAATTCTTAGAACAAATACAGGGAAATAGCTTATACTACTCTGAAAACCTAGAAAAATAAGCTTATAATCACAATTATCAAATAAGTGCCACTCGAAATAAGCTAAAAACAGCTTATTAGATTAAAAAGGAAAAAATGGAGTATCAGTAGATAAATTGTGCAAGAGTCTTATGAAAAAGACCCAAGGGCACAGCGGTAGTGAGTGTGGTGTGTGTGGTGTTATAAAGGGTTGAAGTGTTGAGGTCGGGGGTTCGAGCCTTGCTCACCCCCGATTTCCACTTCCCCTTTTTTTATTTTTAAAAACTTAAAGAACAAAAGTTGTTAAGCACTTGAAAATAAGCATTTTTAATAAAAGAAACTTTTTATAAAAAGCACTAAATAAGCTGTTAAACAGCTTATAAACTAACAGAAACTACTTAACAACTTATTTTTTTGATTTTTTTTCTTAAACTAATTAAGCTAGAAGACTTATTAAGCTAAAATTAAAACTAATTAAGCTATAATATGCTAAATTTAAGCTGATGAACTATCAGAACTAAAAATAAGCAAGGGATAAGCTAAAAGACTAAATAAGCACTTATGCAAAACCAAAAACCAAACAGGCCCTAATAGCTACTTTTAGCTTAAAAATAAGCTAGCAAATAAGTACTCTATAAAATAAAACTTGGTTTTTCTAAAAACTTGGCTTAAATTCTACTAGGAAATGCTTTTCAAAAGAGCTTAAAGCAGCAAGAGCTTATTAAAAGGAGCTTGTGAAAACAGACAGCAAGCTCAACATGTGCTGAGTTTTTACTTAATAAAAAGACAAAAGGCAAATTTGCAGCTTAAGTTTTAATGACAAAATAAGCTAGAAATTTAAAACTAATTGTAAATATCTAAACTATGGCCTATAAGCTATCTATTATCTGAAAATCAAAAGCTAACAGCTAAATTACCCTAATGAAACTTGAGCTTAAAATTGACAGTTTGTTCAATTTAACTGCTGATGCAGTTGACAAGCATAAGAACCAAAACTCAAAACCTATTGATTCAGAACAATTGACATAATTTTAACAAGCTAAAAACTCAAATCTAAGGCAAGAGAAACAATGAATAATGCTAGAAAAGATCTGAGCTAATTATGCAAATGAATTTTGACAGATTTGAACTATTATGAGTCTAACTTATGCAAACTCAACTAACACTAATCTAACTTATAAAAGTAGCTTAAACAAACCTAATTTTGAGTTTTAAATCAAACACAAACGACCACAAGGCCACTAGCAGTACTAACTTGTAGTTAGTACTGCTATGCCAAACACCCCTTTAAAATCATTAAACTCATTTTTAGCTTATCTAAAAGAAATTTAATGATCCAATCTTGAATACCAGATTCTTGTAAGCTTCTAACAACCCTATTGAGCTAATTTAAACAAATAATAAGCAAGACTAACAAGCTAAAAGCTAAACTACTTATTTTTATTTTTAGTGATTGTAAAGACAAATTATGAAAAGCTAAAATCTATACTACTAAATCCTAAAACAAATTATAAAACAAGTTCAATAAGCTAAATAAGACAAGTTTAAGCACCAAATAGCAACAATTTAAGCAAAATAAGCTAGATTACACTAAGAAATTTAAAGACATAAATAATAAAAGAGGACTTACAAACTGCCTTAGCTAAACAAAGGTAGTAGTGCTCAAAGAGCTTTGTCTACAGCTCTAGCTTATCCTTTTGGATAAGCTAGTAAAAGTCTTTGGAAGCTCTTCCATTTTAAGCTTCCCTTCCTTAAGTCCATAATTCAAACAGCAAGGGTATTTAAGCTTATTTTAAGGTTTAAGTAGATTAAAGGAACAATTGAGCTAAATCACAAGCTTAGAGACTTGTGAGAGCTTGTGATGAGCTTATCAAACAATACACAAACATTAGAGCTTTTTAAGAGCTTATGACAAAATTTATTAAAGGAAAACTTGATTTCATTAACTAGAAAATTACAAGATTTTAAAGTTGAATTACATTGACTGAAATTAAAAAAGCTAATGTTTAAAACCTAACATTACATAGGCTAAAATTATTTTAAAATCTAAGCTAAAAACTAGAAAAGAAAGATGCTCTCGTGTGTGAGGATGAAGGCTTAATATAGCCAGTTGATGAAGCTTCCAGATGCAAATTCAGTTACACGCTCTCTCTTTCTTGGCCCTTTGATCAAATCCAATCATTGGATACTCTATTTTCACCGTTGGATCACAAGTGTGAGCACACAGATTGCCAACGTGGCAATCCGTGATGTGACACTTGTGTGTTTATTTTGTGAGTGAAATAGTACAAATCCAATCATTTCCTTGTGTTTCTTTTATGTCCACCGTGGCATTCCTCTTGGGTATTGGCCAATGAGATACTTGTGTGACGTTTTAACCCTGATTAATAACTCTCAACACCCAGTGTACCATACCACTTGAATTACCCAATCTAGCCCTCAATTAAGATTTGCCCTTTGATTTTACCTTGGGGTTAAACGAAGGAGACGGGTGAACAGTAACAAACAACTTCTTCCTCCCGCTTCTATACTTAAAACGACAGGTGCGTTGGTGTTGTTTTTGACCCGGGCTTACTGGGTTTTATAAAAGGAATAGCCATGGAATTTGGGCCGGGTTTGGACTTATGTGGAGAGTGGAAGGGTTTACGGGTTGTTTGTTTAGAGGGCTTTTATAAACCGCATATGGTTTTAACTTTTAAGGACCATTCTTGTAACTTTGGATTTTTTGAGGACTGATTTAGTAATTTTGAGATTTTTGTCTTTTTGTGACCTTGACTTTGGTTGACCAAGTTGACTGAAGTTTGACTATGGTTTGACTTTTGGTAGTTTTCTCCCGGCTCTTTGTGTGCTTTTTCGTTCCCGTGTTCGTGTTTGTCCGGTTTTGACCGTTTTTTTATGATTTTTGCTTTATCCGTACCTACACAATCAAAAAGACAAAACAAGCAATATTCAAGCATTTAAAGCATAATTTTGTCTTTTTAGGGCTATTTTTGATATAAAATTGATATGTGTTTTCACACATATCAGTGTTGCACCATGTTTTTGCTAAGGTCAATCGCGCCTTTATTGTCGCACAAGATTGGGACGTCGTCGAGTCGAATGTCATAGTCGACGAGAGTTTGTTTCATCCATAATGCTTATTGACATGCCTTGCCGGCACTTACGTATTCGGCTTCAATCGTGGATATAGCAAGAGCTGTTTGTTTCTTCGAGAACCAAGATGTTAGACAACATTCCACGAACATACAAATACCGCTAGTGCTCTTTCGGTCCACATAATCTCCCGCATGATCAGAGTCGGCAATACTATGGTTTCTATGCCGGTCCCCTTAGGATACCATAATCTTAAGTGCGTAGTGCCTTTAATGTATCGGAAGATACGCTTAACCGCTTCAAGATGAGAGGTTTTGGGATCCTCTTGGAAGCATGCACAAAGGCACACACTAAGCATGATATCAGGTCTACTTGCCGTTAGGTATGATAAACTACCTATCATGCCTTGATACTTGGTACTATCTACCGACTCACACTCTTCGTCTTTCATGAGTTTAGTATCCGAGGACATGGGGGTTTTCATTGGTTTAGAATCTTCTAAGCCAAATTTCTTAAGCATTCTTTAATATATTTAAATTGATTAAAGAAAATTCCATCTTTCATTTGTTTTATTTGTAATTCAAGGAAGAAGTTAAGTTCACCCATCATGCTCATCTTGAATTCGTCATGCATGATTTTGGCAAAATCATCACACATGTCTTGACAAGTCAAACCGAATATAATATCATCGACATATATTTGAACGATGATGAGATTTGAACTTTTCTTCTTTGTAAAAAGAGTGTCATCTACCATTCCCATGTTGTATTCATGTTTAATAAGAAAAGCTTTTAATCTATCATACCAAGCTTTGGGTGCTTGTTTAAGACCATATAAAGCTTTCTTGAGTTTATAAACATGATCCGGTTTTTCGAAGTAAATGAATCCCGGAGGTTGTGCCACGTATACCTCCTCATTGATGAAACCGTTCAGGAATGCACTTTTGACGTACATTTGTAATAATTTAAAATCTAAGGCATAAGCATAGGCTAATAATATCCTAATAGACTCTAATCTAGCAACTGGGGCATAAGTTTCATTATAATCGATGCCCTCTTGTTGATTATAACCTTGGGCGACTAACCTAGCTTTATTTTGAGAAACAATACCATTCTCGTCTAACTTATTTCTATACACCCACTTAGTTCCTATGATTGTCATATTCTTAGGTTGCGGTACTAACTCCTAAAAATCATTTGCAA
>BQNB010070401.1:3145-33134 GCA_026074375.1 Tanacetum coccineum
AGTTTGAAGAAATAGACCTCAACATTGGAGGAGATTGTTAGCCTTAATTATATTAAGTCAAACAAGAATGTTATCGGTCTTAGAAAGTCAATCTAGGTCTTGTATTGTAATAGGTTAGTCGGGTTCAACGGGCTTGGATTGTAATCTAATATTGTCCGTGTTTCGGGCTCAAAGCCCAAGTTTAGCCAAGCCCGGCCCGTTAAGAAAGCCCATGAGCCATCTAGAAGGCTAGGGTATAAATACCCCTTCACCACACTTGGTGAAGGGTGTTGGTTGCATTTTCACATAACTTGTAACTCACCACTTCTCTCTAATCTAATTGTTTCTCTCTCTACTTTCTCTCTCTAAGATTCTATCTTATTTTTTAGCATTTTGGTAAAGAATATAGTTGTGTAATGGATTAAATACATGGGATAACATATTGGTAGGAAGTGTAATGGATGAGGCCTATGAATCAAGGTACTTGGTACATCCGGGAGCGGATAAGATGTACTATAACCTTGGAGACGTGTATTGATAGCCACGTGTAGAAAATGATATAGCTACCTATGTTAGCAATTGTCGGATTTGTTTAAGGGGTGAAGGCTGCAATGTCAAAGACTTTTGGCTTGCTACAAGAGATACTTGAGTAAAAATGAGATAGAATCATCATGGATTTTATCACTAAATTTCCAAGGTCAAGGTAGTGAGTATGATGTGATTTGGGTGATGGTCGATAGACTGACCAAGTTAGCTCATTTTTTAGCTATACAAGAAGATTTCAAGGTGTGAAGTTGGCAAGGATTTATATTGATGAGATAATAGCAAGGAATGGAATTCTGGTGATGATCAACTCAGATTGAGATGGATGATTTACCTTGTGGTTTGACAGACGCTGCAGAAAGTGTAGAGACGTGATTGGATTTGAGTACTGCTTAGCATCCTCAAGCGGATGGATAAAGTGAACATATGATTCAGACTTTGGAAGATATAATGAGGGCATGTGTTATCGATTTTGGTGGTAGTTATCATTTGAGCATTCGGTATGCTCCGTTTAAAGCTTTGTATGGGAGGAAATGTAGGTCGCATGTTCTATGGGTAGAGATTGGAGAGAGTATTATGACTGGACTTGAGTTAGTACAAGAAACGACTGATAAGGTAGTGTTGGTAAAGGAAAAGCCCAAAGCGGCGAGAGATCGTCAAAAAAGCTATGCGGATAAGAGACGTAAACCATTAGAGTTTGAGGTGGGTGATCGGGTATTATTAAGGGTGTCGCCTTGGAAGGGCATAATGCGTTTTGGAAAGAAGGGTAAGTTAGCACCAAGATATGTAGGATCGTTTGATATCCTTGAAAGGATTGGCCTTGTAGCTTATAGGTTGAGGTTACCTGATGGAGTTGAATAGCGTGCATGACACTTTTCATGTGTCAAACCCAAAGAAGTGTTTGGCGGATGCTAGTTTGCATGTGCCATTAGATGAGATAAAGGTCGACAAGACACTTCGTTTTGTCGAGGAACCTCTAGAGATTATGGATCGAGAAATTAGGAAGTTGAAACGTAGGAAGATAGTGCTTGTGATAGTTAGGTGGAATTCAAAACGTGGTCCTGAGTTTACTTAGGAACACGAAGACCAGATGAGGATTAAGTATCCATAGTTGTTCGTGGACCGAGTTGTTGAGCCTGCTAGTTAAATCTCGGGACGAAATTTCCTCAAGGAGGGGATACTGTAACATCCGTGATTTAACCAGGTTGGTGAAACCTTTAGAATTGGTTAAGAGTTCATTTTGTGTGTTTCTTGTGTGTTGTGTGTTTTATATGTGTGCTAAGTGGTTTAAATAGGTGCTTGATATTGTTTGGAGGTGTATGATTATCTCATTTTGAGCGTGTTTGCGTTTAGTGAATATGGGAAAAGTAAGGCATATTGCATGCAATGCTATGTAAATAGTTGGATAAGTTTGTGTTAAGCGGTTGTGGAAAATGTATTAAGATGGAATTAGGTTGAATGAGTAAAATTTGGCGAATTAAGGTAGACTTTCTAAATGTAGAAAGTTAATGTAAAATGAAAAGTTATTTTTAAAAGGTTAGTAAGTAGCGTTCATGTAAAACGGTTTACCCAAATTAGCTTAGGTTTTTATGAAAACTTAAGGTAATAAAGATAATTAGTTAATCAATATATATATATATATATATAAAGGGGTGTTCGGTCGGTTTTAAAGAAAAGGAAAAAAAATAAGTTTGACTATAATTAGGATTCTAAGTGTATAAATATAAGATAAATAAACCCCTAGATCACTTTTCTCTCCCCTTGTTCCCTTTGATCGCCGAATCCCTCAAGAGAAGAAAAAAAAGATTTTTTTTTAATCAAGAACGAGTTGGTGAATTTATGTTTCAAGAATCAAGGTTTAGGTATGTTTCAATTAAGCTTTTATTTAGTTTTCTTTAAAAACATGTAACAATTAATATGATGGATCATTAGGGTTTTAAGATCTACTGTAATTAAGGATGTTTTA
The DNA here is from genome assembly GCA_026074375.1 of Tanacetum coccineum. Taxonomy (NCBI): domain Eukaryota; kingdom Viridiplantae; phylum Streptophyta; class Magnoliopsida; order Asterales; family Asteraceae; genus Tanacetum; species Tanacetum coccineum. Next base: position 5,634 of record BQNB010070401.1, read on the forward strand.
ATCATGCTAGAACGTTTAGGGTTTAATAAGGATCGTACTGGTGTAAGTGGTTAGAGTTAGATCACGTTAATTCATGATTTATAGTTGAGCAGAATTTAGGATTGTGTTCAACTGATGATATCTAGATGATAAAAACGTGTTTTGATATGATTCCGGTGTATAAATTGTATTTCAAAGAGTCTATTTTTCAAAAAGTCCGGTGTCAAATGATTTGGAGTTTTGGAAGTTGGTTAAATATTGGTTACAAGAAAAGTTATCAAAACAGTAAATACGGGTCAGATTTAGGTCATGTTTGGGAGGGTAAAACCCTAACTTAAAAGTGTAATTAAGGTTAGCCAATCTACAGTGATTAATTTCTATATGTATATAAAGAAACTCTAAAAGGAGAGCTTCTGATTGTGTGTCTAAGTAGGGTAATTAGGACCATACTTTTTGGTGTGCAATCAGATCCGAGCTGGGATAGTTTTAAAGTTGGATTTTATTTAGGATAGTTGTATATGTAATGAGTAATTGGGAATAACAAGGTAGTTAGTAAACTCATAAATGAACTTAGGTGATTTTTGGTATAATTTATTAAGGTCAGCAAGTAAGGGTTTTAAGAGAGTAAAGTTACACTAAAATTCTGCACTTTTAAACAAATTGTAGTTAACTAGTGTAAAGTGTTAATGAAGTGGTTAAGATCGGGCATGGTGTCGGGGTGACCCATGATGGTTAATCAACCTTTTAGACATCCATTATATGTGTGTTACATGGACTGGAGCTTTTAGCTTAGCATTATATGTGTGTTACATGGACTAGAGCTTTTAGCTTGGTTGCGTGTAACTGTGTTTATTTATTTGTATAGTTGTGTGATAGGAATTAGAAGCTGTGTTTTGAGCATTCAGGTGAGTTACATGGTCCTATTTTTTTACATTGTTTTAAACTTGGGATGAAAATGATGCAAGTGTTTATATGAGTTTTGAATTCCTGTTATTATGTGTTAGTGTAAATGCATGGACTATTATATGACTAATGTGCGTTATGTGCTACATGTTTTGAGATGTGATATTGTTGTGTGGCCTAGTCAGGTGGATTACTTGAGGGTATCCTTAACCTGAGCTAGAGGGAAAGAGAGTTGGTATTATCTAAGGGCGATATGGGTCGTCTGCTTGGCGTTTGAATGATTTGATTGAATTGCATGTTAGCTTGTATGTTAGTTAGCATAATTGTCATGCAAAGCGTATTATTTTATAATTGCATGCATTGGTTAAATTGTTTTGGTAACGGATTGAATATGTGTGTCTGAAAACCTATGTTTCTCACCAACCATTGTGTTGACGTATAAGCATCATTTTCAGGTATTCAGCAGGATGAGGTTAAAGTTAGAAAAAGTGGCTAGATGGACCGTAGGCAGCTGGCGAAGTTTAGTTATCTAGATTTCGTTATTTGTTTTGGATGATGAATGTTAATTGTTTTGCTTTGTTGTCATGACGTTGGCATGAACTGCCTTCATTTCAATGTCAAACGCCTTTTGAATTTTGTTGATGTGTTTGGGTATTTTCATGACAATGCGTGTCTATACCTTGTATTTTATGCATGTTTTAGTTTCTCTATATAGACACAAAATGTGTTGTGATGATTCCATTTCTCGTCGCGCCTCGCGTTTCTGCCTTGGCGGGGTGTGACATAGGGTTTAGTGGTTAGTGGTTTAGGGTTTAGTTGTTAGGTGTTTAGAGTTTTTGGTAGGGTTTAGTGGTTTATATATACATCATTTGTGATATTATACCTAGTGGTTAGGGATTTAGGGTTTTGGGTATGAGCTTTAGTGGTTATGGGTTTAGGGTTTTTGGTATAGGTTTTAAAATTTATGTATATATCACTTGTGATATTATACCTAGTGGTTAGGGGTTTATGGTTTTTGGTATAGGGTTTAGTGGTTAGGGGTTTAGGTATTTGGTATAGATTTTAGAATTTATGTATATATCACTTGTGATATTATATCTAGTGGTTAGGGGTTTAGAGTTTTTGATATAGAGTTTAGTGGTTAGGGGTTTAAGGTTTTTGGCATATATTTTAAAGTTTTATATATATCACTTGTGATATTATACATAATGGTTAGAGGTTTAGGATTTTGGTATAGGGTTTAGTGGTTAGAGGTTTAGGGTTTTTTGATATAGGGTTTAGTGGTTAGGGAGGAGGGTTTAGGGTTTTTGGTATCGGGTTTAGCGATTAGTGGTTTAGGGTTTTGGTATAGCGTTTAGTGGTTAGTTGTTTAAGGTTTTTGGTATAGGGTTCAGTGGTTAGGGGTTTAGGATTTTTGGTATAGGTTTTAAAGTTTATGTATACATCACTTGTGATATTATACGTAGTGGTTAAGGGTTTAGGGTTTTTTGTATAGGGTTTACTGGTTACGGGTTTAAGGTTTTTGGTATAGATTTTAAAGTTTATGTATACATCACTTGTGATATTATATCTAGTGGTTAGTTGTTTAGAGTTTTTAGTATATGTTTTAGTGGTTAGGGGTTTAGGGTTTTTGGTATAGATTTTAAAGTTTATGTATATAGTGGTTAGGGGTTTAGGGTTTTTGGTATAGAATGTTTATGTGCTTGTCACTTGTGTTATTATACCTAGTGGTTAAGGGTTTAGGGTTTAGGGTTTAGTGGTTAGGGGTTTAGGGTTTTTGGTATAATATCATTGATAGATAACGTATGAAAACAGAAGCAACCGATTGATAACTGCCAAAAACGTCTCAAAACGGCCAAATACGTTTGAACACTGACGAAAACGCGTGAAAGCTTTAGAAAACGCGCGAAAGCGGATGAAAACGCGTGAATGCGGACGAAAGCGTGCGAAAACGTAAGAAAACGTGCGAAAACGTAAGAAGATGTCAAAAACGGACAAAAACGTGTGAAAATGAAAGAAAACGTGTGAAAACACAATAAAACATAAGAAATCGTGCAAGAACATAAGAAAACGTGCGAGAACGTCTAAAAACAGATAAAAAAGAAAACGGACGAAAACACCCGAAAGCTGACGAAAACGCGCGAAAGCCGACGAAAACGCACAACGTGTAAAACCGTGTGAAAACGAAAGAAAACATGCGAAAGCGGACGAAAACAGAAGAAAAAGTGTGAAAACAGACGAAAACGTATGAAAACTGACCGAAACTAAGCAATCGTCGCAGTGGAGAACTAAGAAAACGTTATTGTGAGAACGGCTAAAAAGAATGAAAACGCGCGAAAAGACGAAAACACGCGAAAGCGTACGAAAACGTGCGAAAGCGGATGAAAACGTATGAAAACTGACAAAAACGCATAAGAACGTAAAAAACGTACAAAAACGTAAAAAAAAACATACAAAAAAGTAAAAAAAACGTAAAAACGTAAAAAAAACATACAAAATGTCAAAAAGGTTAATTAATCGCAATTTGGGCAAGATTTGCCAACTCTACAAATAATGAGGGAGTGGTTAGTGTGAGTTTTAGTAAATTTACAATTTTGGTCTCTTCATGTTTTTTTTAATCTTAAATCTTGTCTTTTTAATCTAATGAAATGGATGGTCTAGATTTGTCTTGTATGTAAAGATAAACTACTATACAAAATAACTCACCTCATACTTAAAACTTTAAAGACGTCCGTTAAGCGATCTTTTTAAAATTACAAAGTTAATCGGTAAACTGTTTGAATCTCAATTTTATTGCAATAACAATGTAAAAAACGCATGTCGATACACGTTTTAATGGCTACGAAATAGCATCGCGTGATTTTGGTCGGTTAGAGTCGGCCTGCATTATTTGACCAACAATTTCATGTTGTCCCTTGCCTTATTTTATATTGCCCATGAACTTTTTCTATTCCTTCTTTTTTAAATGTTAAGCAATGCAACATGAGTTTTATTTTTTATTTCATTTTATCGACTTTAAAAGTAACAACATACATTAAAAGCCAGTCTGCTCATATTCATGTAATGTGAGATGTTTTCCAAAAAGTGGTTATTAGTTTAAATCATTGTCTATACTTTAGTTAGTGTATCTTTCTAAAATGAGTTGATTTTTGAATAGTTCATGTTGTTTCACGGGGTATAATGCATTTAGGGGCTGTTTAGTTAGTGAAAAATATTCATTTTTCAAGAAATTTTTCATGTAAAAGGAAAATATTAAAAATCCGTTTAGTTACATTTTTTTCAACATTTTTCAAAAAAAAGTGAAATTCTCATTCTCATCTTTTTTAAACATTTTAACATAAAAATTGAAAAGTCAATTTTAAAATTCTCACTTTTTTCTTTTTTATTTTCTTAATAAAAGAATTGGGATCTACAAAATATCAAATATACATTATTCTTTCTCGTGTCATCCTCCATCGTCCATTCTATCTGTCGTTTTAAAAAAAATTGGTTTATACATTTTCATAAGTTTTTATTTAAAAAAAAAAGAAAATGTAACTATATCTAGACGGATTTTCAAAATTTTCAACTCTTCTCTAGAGAAGAAAAACCATTCTCTTCTTTATGAATTTAGAAACGGAAAAACAGGAAAAAATTTCACCAACTAAATGGCCCCTTAGTTCTTAAACTTTCCTTTTCCCGAATTATTTTTTTTGGTTTTGACCCGTCACGTGTTTGGTCATTTGATCATTATTTCTGTTAGTTTGACCATGACGTATAAGATCATATATCTCATGGTCAAACTAACAGAAATAATGGTCGAATAACCAAACCCGTTTTGACTACCAGAGGAAGAAAATCAAAAAAAAATTTATTTAAGTACTAAATCTATTATATCCGATAAATCTCATGAACCATTTTGAATAATTAACTCGTTAAAAGAAAACATTACATCATACAAAAATATTCTTAAATTTATTAAAAGGCAGCCAAGCCTCATTAAATTGCTACTGTCGGACATTTAATGCAAAGCGGGTTAACCCGTCGGTACCCGTCGAAATCTGCCAGTCGGATCAACCCACCGGAACCCGCACCCGCTATCTGGCCTCATTTATTTATTGACCCGCTCCGGTTTATTTAATTTCTTCATATCAAAACACGTAACTATGAGGGACACATGTTTCTTCATCCCACTATCCATCACAATTAATCGTCATCTCCACATCTCCACACATACAAATCAAAAAACACACACAGACAATGAATTCATCTTTTCTCTCTCAACTCAGATCTATGTTCTTCATATGTTTGCAGCTAAACACACACACAACTAAAACCACTCCCACCAAACCCACTACTCTTATCACTAATAATCTGATCATCAGCATCAACATGACTCCCAAATAGTAAGTTTTTATCATCTTTTAATCCGTTCGGACCTTATATTTTATGTTTTTTATTTTTCTTTCTTTGATTGGATCTTGATTTAATTGATTTGGTTTGTGTATTTATGCGAATGTTGTTTATCTTATTCCTGATTATTGTATGTCGTTGTATATTTGAATAGGTTGGGGTTTAATTAAGTGGAAAGATGATGCTTTTGATTTATTTGTGTTAAATTTTGTGCCTTTTGAAATTTAGGCTAGATATGATTTTGGTTTATGATATTGTTTGATGAGGATAGTTGTTGGTCTGTGAATGTGTTTATATTGTTCTAATGTTGTAGGTTTGGGTGTAAGATAGCTTTAAAGTGTTTTGGTAGATATTGAGTTGGTTAGGCCTTTTGTATTAATTAAAAATAAAAAAAAAAAAAAAAGCAAAAATGAGGTGAGTTTGGGAAAGTCTTTTTTTGTCTGTTATTTTATTGCGGCGAGTATGTTTCTGTTGTTCTAATGTTGTAGGTTTTCGTCTTTTGTTAGCCTTATTGCTGCTTAAATATTGGATACCTTTGTTTACTTTTAAACATTTTACTGTGTTGTCTATTTCATTTCGTATGTTTCATAACAGTTTTCTCCCAATGCTAGCTTTTTGTGTTCTATGATCTTTATCAGTGTTGTGACTTTTGTGTAGTTTCTAAACACTGTTTGTTTTGGTTGATGAACTATATTTCAAAATACCTTTTGTTCTTCGTCATGTTGTTTCAAACTTTTTTTTAAAGATGCTTTTTCATTCACTCTTGGCGGTTGTTGGTTGTTGTATCTGGAAATATAATAATGAAGTGGAAAATAAAACTTTTACCTAAAACTAATAATGATAAGCAATCTTAGAACCAAATACCAACACTTATTTCTAAAGATTTCTCATTCGGATATTCACAATGAGTCTTCGTATATTCGTTCTGCGGTTGCACCGTGTCAAACGGTTGCAGAAGTTCTTCATTCTCGGCTTAGTGGTCAAGCCTCATTATCAAAGCCTCAATTTGATTATCCTTCTCCTTGGTAACTGTTATCTATCATAGGTTTAAGTTTTTTTAATTTCTGTTTTGAATTATTCTGCTTCATTTATATTTTTACGGGATGTGAATCAAAGGTGGAGAGCTCTACTTCAGATTCTGTGAAATGCAAGCCAAGGATAGACACCGCCTGCGATAGGCGTTTGAATTCGCCCTAATCTGCAAACTGTGGCAGAGTTGGTATGGTGGCGCAACGTGATTTGGAGGTGTTTGAGAAATATTCTCAGTTGTGTGCAAAAAACACAACGCCTAGAATTTCTTCGGACATTGGTCGTACTACTAATGTTGGAAGCTAACAGGCTATCTCCAACGACTCTCCAAGGTCAGCATTTGTTTCCAGCAAATGTAATTACGTGTGGTAAAATTCCTTTGTTTCATTCTTGTTCTTTGCTATTGGTGTTTACTTATTTAGACTGAATGTTAGACAAGAAGTCCTTCCTTCAAGGTTGTCCTAAAGCCACGAAATTGCTTTCCCAAAGGGTGCTCAGGTTAATACCGGTTGTTCATCATGTTTTATTAGTGAAGGTAATCATTTTTTTCCAGTATCCCTATTGTACGCATATGGTTACATGTTGGTGTTAATTTTGTTTCGCTGTTTTTTCCATTATTGACGGGCTATAGCCGTATTGGTGTGTGTGTGTTCGGAATCACGAAAGAGAAGAGAGAGAAATACAGCATCTGAAGAGTCCACCTCAAAAAGAGTTTGTCAATCGGATCATAATATTGTAAGCTAACATGCTGTCTCCAACAAGTCTTTAAGGTCAGCATTTCCTTTTGACAAACCTAATTACCTGTGTTAAAATTCCGTCAATTTATCCTTATTCTTTGCTATTGGTGTTTGCTTACTTAGGTTGAATCTTAGCCAAGAAGTCGTTCCTTCAACACTGCTTCAAAGCCCCGAAATTGCTTTTCCAGCAAGTGCTGAGGTTAATACCGGTTGTTCATCACCTTTTATTACTGAAGGTAGTAATTTGTTTTTCAGTTTCCGTGTTGTATGTTTATGGTTGCATGCTGGTGTTAAGTGTTTTTTCTTTTTGGCTCTTTTTTTATGTTGTCTATAGGCTCTGGCTGTATTGGTGTGTCTGTTTCACATACATGTAAGAGGACACAGAGGAATGCAGCATCTGAAGAATCCCGCACAAAAAGAGTTTGTCAATCGGCCCCAAGAGTAAGAAATAGACGACCGACTGTAGCTACACGTCAAGATGGGGAAGGATGTAGTTCTGCTCAAACTAGAGGTACTTGGTTTATTTTATGTGTTGCTTGCTTTCTGTTAGTCAAGAAATCACATTTTCCATCACTGTTGTGGTTTAGTTTTTCACTTTAACTACTAGTAATATGCTGAATATGTTTCATGTTTTTTATTTAATGGTGTTTTTGCTTATGTTTTGTTTTTTAATTACCGTTGCTGTTAAGTAGAGCTTCAACAATGACACTGTCGGGAACCAACACACATTTATACCTGCCACAGTTGCCTGAACAAACATTCAGTAACCCTAAATTTAATTATATGATTATTGTGGATACAGATGAATTTAAAGTTGTAACGATGTGAAATTTGAGAAATGATTATTTCACTTTTGAAATTGAAGTTGCTTATTAATCATATAAAATGTGTAGTAAACGTTTTTTTATCATTTGTGACAAGCAAGCTCGGCATAAATTTGATCACTCACAATGGTTTGTTGAGATTTGTAGACAATACTGAGAATCCATATAGCCTAACCACTTCTCCTATACAAATTTTTATAGGTCCAAGAAAATAATAAAAAGAGAAGTACTGGATAATGTCAGCAACAGAGTTTCAGAACGCATACACGAGTCTTCTCGGAGTCATTCAAGGTATGCGGACTACATGAGGTGATTAAGTTTTAATGAACATTCCCAAATCCCCCTTATTCTGTTTACGAGTGGATGATTAGTTTATAGTGTTTGGTAACATAGGAATTGATGATCCGCTCATTTAGGCTTGACCTGAAATGTGTTTTTTTAATTCTTTCTTTCAGCAATTGTGGCTGGGAAAGAGAAGAACTATGTATTCGCTGACTCCAAAGCCGATCATTGGTAACACAATCACCCACCGAGGAAGAAGACGTGTCATATCAGGCTTTGGAACAAAACCTACGAGCGGCTCCTATGCTTCTACAGTTGTACAAGGTGCACCTTTTATTCTTTCTCAATGTATATTCAAATCACTATTGATTGTGTACATATGCATACGACTTCGCATTTTGCTTCTAGCACGTTAGGTTTAATTTTTGTATATCACATTTTAATCTTTAATTGATTATATGTTTGAAAATGGATAATAATCTTGATTTGGGGTATTGATTTTTGAAAGTGGTTATCTGTGATATTAGCGGTTTTAGGTGTTTTTAATGGGTGTTTGGGGCTAATGTGAAATAACAACAGTAAAGGGGTGAATTGGGTCGTTTTTAACAGGTGTTTGCATGGATTTTAATGGGTGTTTGGATGGTTTTTATGGGAGTTTACGTGATTGTTTTACTTCTGTATGAACTTTGAAGATGCACAAATAAATGTATGATTCAGTGACATGAATGTCCAGTGATTTGCTTTTTTGGTCTTTCACACAAATTACGTAAAAGGTTTATTTTTTCAAACTGATATTGAATTTGGGATTGCGTTTTCCAAACTGCATAAAAGTCGACATGTATGTTCGAAAGTTACAAAATGCGCTTTCAAACTGATTATGCGTTTTGCGTTTTCAAACTAATTGAAAAAGGGGTGCTTGGGATTGTGTTTTCCAACTGATTGTGCGATTTGAACTTTTGCAGAACTATGTCCATCAAACGGCGGTCGTTATCATGAAACAAAGAGACATAACTGTGATTCTATGATTTTTGATATGTGTAGCTTCTGTATCAGTTGCTATTTGCGTAAGATTAGTTTACAGTAATGTTCACTACTACGTCTGCTTAGGATTTAACTGATGTAGGTTTAGGTTAGAGGAGTGTTTTCAGCTCCTTTTGCTCCAAGACTTGGGATGCTTAGGAAGTTACTTTGATAACAATATAGTTCGGCGATGCCTTTTCCTTTACACTGGTAATTAGGAAGTTGCTTTGATTACAATATAGTTTTGTGATCCCTTTTCCTCTACACCGGTAGAGTTTCTTTAAAATATTGGTGTCGATGCTTTTAGCCGAAACACCAAGTCAAGTTCAAAGGTGTTTGCTTTGTAACATTTTTGCAACTGCCCCTCTATATGACAATTGTTCACAACTAGAATGTTATCAGTCTTTAAGCATGAACGTTGTCTTGGCGAGACGCGATGGGAGTCAAGGTATTGGTTTCGTTCGACTTCTCATGCTTAAAGCGTTGTTACCTGTAGGTGAGGGTGCTGGAACCAGTGGCATGAGCTCTTAAGTTATGCTAACTGATTCGATGATAATGTATATACGTATAATATATAAGCTAACACTCAACCAATTACCTTTGCACAAGGAATGGTTAAAAGTTCACCAAAATAAAATATATATGTAGCCGGAAGTATGATTCCCGGGTCGTTTTGTCCCAACGAGGCTTGAATGGAAAATCGAATTACGGATTGATGATTGATGATTGAATGACAAAGATTTGGATATGATTGGGCACTAAACCTAATAGGCAAATGCACTCAAAGATAAGCAAGGAAAATAAGCTAGAACAAGCATAAAAGCTAGAAATAGTACAAACACTTAAAACTTTTAAACTAAGACAAAAATAAGCTCAAATAAGCTTAAGACTAAACCAAATAAGCTAGACTAACTCTAAATAAGAAAATTCAGCAAGTGATTAATCTAATGTTAAGCAGGAGAAACTCAGCAGTACTAACTTGGAGTACTAACGGTACTAACTTGGAGTTAGTACTGCTACCTTTGAGTTAGTACTGCTACCTTTGGAATCCAAGAAAAGTGCTGATTTTAAAAAGTCTGCGGTGATTTTGAAACCTTTTTTGTTGTTGTATGAAATGCCCCCGCGACGAAGCGCGGGCTCCCAAACCTTGTTAAACTTAAACCTTAAAAGAAAACCATGCATGTGTACTGTGTAGCATGCATTCCATTATTTCACTTCCTTCTATATTGTACTTGCGCAGTTCGATGGGTTGATTAAAGGGTTAGGTTATTAGTATCCCTCAAAATATCATTTGTACTTCTTTATGTTTTTTGCGTTTTTTATTTTTTTTTATTTTTTTTATTTTGTTTATATTATAAAACTGTAAAACGAAAAGTGTGGAAAAAAATATAAAGTTTAACAAGTCAAAAGTATTAAACTGTCAAAAAATACGAAACAAAAACCGATAAAAAACTGTGTTGCATTGTAAACAGGGAGAAAAAAGACTAAAAGTACGGAACATTCGTACTTTTTGTGGGCCGGGGGATACCAATAGCAGCACCCTTGATTAAATTAGGACCCGTTTGGTTTGTAGACGGGTTTAGGATTAGGATTAGAATTTGAATTTATATTTTGATTTAGGAGTTAGATTTGAATTTGAAATAGGAGAGAGAAAATATATAATTGATATAATTTTATATATAATAAAATTTTGTTGAAATATAAAAAGGGTTTTTCTAACATGTGCCCCAGGGGCACATGTTAAGGTGGGAACATCAGGCTGTGTGTCACAGCCTGATTGGCCAGCAGTTATTTGTGGGGCCTGATAATGATTAATAACAATAACTGCTGGCCAATCAGGCTGTGACACACAGTCTGTGTCCCCACCTTAACATGTGCCCCTGGGGCACATGTTAGAAAAACCCATATAAAAATAGTAAAAAGCCTCACCACTAAAAATATATGTGGACATACACGCATGAAAAAAGAACAAATAAAAAAATAAAAAAAAGAAGTATTAGTGCATTTGTCGGGGAAAAGTAGGGTACCATCAAGACATTTCTCTAACCCCTTCAATGTAGGGATGAGTCTAATTTTTAATTACTTGAGTTGCAACCAAACAACACATAACTGTCTTTTCAAATTCTAACCCAGGCTAAAGTGATAAACCAAACGAAGCCTTATTCTTGTTTAGTTAAACATTGTTATTGTTGATTCACATTATACTATATACTAAAAGTCATTAGAATTTGTCTCACAAGTGCTACAGTGTTCTCTCACAAAACTACAGTACCAAGATTAAAATAATGAACATGTAGTTATATGAACAGTGTTTCACAATTTTTTTAATCCATATGGTATACGTGTTTCTTAATGGAGAGATCCAACACATACCTAACCTATCTCTCTTTTCTCTGTGAATTACAAGCAACGTGTTTCTTCGTCCTCATATCCAACACATCTCTTCTCCCTCAAAAAATCCAACCGTCAATTGTTATAGAGTTTCCACCGCCCAAAAGAAACGCAAGATCAAAAAAATTACGTAGAAAACACACACAAACAAAACGACGCCGCTTGAGTTCGAGATTCAAACCAAAAGGGATTCTAGTTTACAAGATCCATATTGCATGTAAGTTATTCTACCTCAATCAATACCTTATCTATTTTTTTCAATGAATATTGAATTGGGTTTTTGTTTATGAAACTTTTGTCAAATCATAATTTGGGTATTCAATGGGGGGTTTGGTTTGGATTCGTTTGTCTTGATGAAGATAATGTTATGTGTTTTGGGTATGCAGACTTTTGGAAACACTTAACAAGATAAGACAAGGAAACAGATGGATAAACGATTCAAGAAAGATGAGAGTTTTAGAAACACTCAATGAAGAAAGATAAGTTTTCATTTTTATTATATTTATTTTGTATAGAGTAATTAACCAATTTTCAGTAAATGTAGATGCATATTTGAGACTAATGAAATTGGGGTTAATTAATTTGGAGTTTGAAGGCACTCTTTAGTTAATTTTGCTTTTATCTTATGTTCGGGTGGGAGAACAAATGGCTCGGCAGGTTGTGCAATCGAAATAAACACGAGTGGGTTATTATTTTTGCGACTAAAATGTGTGACAATGTGCTAATACCGGTGGATTTAGTAGTGGGTACTATGATGCAGGGGATAATATTAAGTTTGGGTTTCTTGTAGTGTTTACAACAACAATGTTGTCATGAGTGTGCTTCAAATTGGTGGTAAATTGATCAACAAACTATACTTCTGAATATCTATTTAAATCATGGTTAAATTTTCAATTTTAGATATATGGGTATTGTAAATGATTTTTTGATTTTGGGGAAAAATTATTTTGATTATACCTTAAAACAATTTTAAGAAGGTTATAATCGGTGTAATTTATGGGTTTGGTTTTGTTATTTGCTAATATGAATAACATATGGGTTTATGACAGTGACAACTTGTCGTATGATTATGACATTGAATGAGAAGCGAAAGAAGAAGAACTACAAGAAGATGTCAACAGTTTCGTCAGAAATTTGCCGGATGATTATGACAGTGAAAACTTGATTGTTGAGGTATGACAAAGTTTGTTTTTTTATAAATGTATATATTAATAATTTTTTTTAATTTCCGTTGTGATAAAATATGTGGTTTTGTAGGTGATATATAATAGGGATACCTAACAAAGTAGAGAGTTTGCGTTTGTAACAATGAAGAAGATGAGAAAGCTCCGGAGGCATATAAAAAGTATGTAAAGGTTTTAATTTTTATGAGTTCTGCGGTTGTTGGTTGATTCCTTATCTCCTCCAAGGTACTGTTTTATAGTTATTACAGTTTTTATTTGATTTGATTTAGGTATAAGCCGGTTGAAGCTCTGGAAACGACTCTTGAAAGGTCTCCTCCTGAAATTAGAGATGAAAGATGCAAGGTTAATTTATTTTATATATTTTTTGATCTGATTGTTTTTATTGTTAAGATTATATTGTTTGGTTTATAAGAGTTAAATTATTGGTTGGTTATTGATTTGAGTGGTGGATTTTGGATAATCGAAATACAATTTATGTTAGGATTTTAGGAAAGATTGGGAAAAATGTTTAAGGGTTGTTTGGACTAGCTTATTTTATCGGATTGATAAGCTGATAAGCCACAAAAGTGGCCTTATGATCTTTTTCAAATCCAAATAAGCCCATAGGCTTAGAATTATTGTTGGATGTGCCGTCTATATTTCGATGTAGAGGTACTTCATAACAACCCTCTTATCCGTAGCTAAATAGACCAAAACTGAGTCTTATCCTTACGGATTTGTAATGCTCATTCAAATTGTCATGGGCTTTGCACCACTAAAATAAAAAAAACATATAGCTCTCCTAATGTATACGTATGACAGTTTTTAAGCAAACATAACCCAGTTCTGAGGTGATGATGTAATATAATTGATTCTTGGTACAAGCTGATATGTTTTTTGTCGAATCAGGTCGACCCAAAAGAGGTTGGTTTGTATTTGCAGTAAACAATGTTCATCCAAAAAATTTGGTATCCCATTGTCGTACATGGATTGATGGATTAATCACAATGGTTGAAAAAATTGGGTAAAAACTTAAAATTCAAGAAGTGCTTGCTGTTACGAGTACAAGTATATATTAAACTTCATATTTCATAGTCGATTGACATGTAGATATTACATATGGTTAAGATTACTTGCTTTACATATGACTTCTTCATAGAGTTAGTTTAATACATCACGATTAGAAGCGTTTGTAGGATTGTTTGTTATTACTTCTCATTAAATGTTTGAAGGAGTTGACCATATTTTGATGCACATTTTTTCTATTATTCTGTAGGTGACAACATTAGTGTCGTAAGACACTAAAGTTAGAGTGGGAGCATGGCAGCTTCGATGCATTACCATATACCAAATTGCAACATTTCCAGAAGCACCTCAGCCTCTTACTCAGAAGTGGTATTTAAGTAGAAAAGAAATAGAATATAACACTCCATCAAGATCTGATGGCATTGATTGAAAACAAGAACATTAAAGGCCTAGATTTTAGGTCAACAAGACGGCAACATGATTTGGAATTGGAAAAGATGCGAATGCATTTTCAGAGGGAATTGGAGCTGCTGAAGAAAGTAGTTTTGGAACGAGTGCATGCTGAGCTTGCGATAAAACGGAAAGAAGATGCCGAGGATGCTAATTCTCTTGACAATCTAAATGGACAAGCAGGTAAATTTATATAAAAGTTTATTAGTTGCTCTGTTTTAGTTACCATTTTAGCTAGAAAAAAAGTTCATTGCTTTTAGTTTGATCACTATACGAGTGCTTAGTCGACTGCTTACGATGACTTCTGATAGTTTTACTTTGACATTTGTAGATGGGTGTGATAGTTGCAAAAATATATTTTTGAACTTATAGAGTAGTACAAAACAAGGAAAGCTATATTGTAGTATTTAATTCATAAGTGAGAATGATGCTAAAACATGGTTAGTTATGAGGGATGTTAATGATAATTACGCACCCAAAAGTAAGTCAATATATGTACTCGAATGCAAGTTGTGTGCAAGGTAGAGAGCCAATACAGCCAACTGATTCAGTTAAAGCCACTAAACATGAACTTTTCTATAACTATATTCTGATATTAGTATCATCTGGCTTTAACTCGATACTAATATTTTAGACACATGTTATTAATTTAGGTTTTGTGCCCACTCGACATACTCAGCCCATTGAATGAGCACCACAGTCCACAACACATAAACACTCACAAGTCATGTGTTTATTGCACGTATCATTGTATAACAAAATCCAGGGAATAATAACCTATTTTTATATTGTTTAATAATCATTTATCCTCAACTAAATATCTTATATATAATTATAGGCTGAAGCTTCCTATGGCATCGAAAAGGATCGAAAACGGAAAAGGATTTTGTTTTGCAAGTAAATCTAATCAGGTGAAAGAAATGATGTGAGGAGGATTGAGATTGAGAATGGAAGTGCTAAAAGGAATACATTTGTGAAGTAATTGTAGTTTTTGAGGAACTATGTATTGATTGTCTAATGGTTTTGTTTGTTGTCGTTCTCTCCATTATGATTGATATTCCTAGCTCTGGAATTTGATGATTTCAGATATATGTATACAGAGGTAGTGAATGGCAAGAAATTGGTCACTTAATAATACATGACATCATGTGACTGTATACTTTTGGTAAAAACACCAGGCATCTAAGAAAATATTTGTTGATGCTTTGTTTGAGTTGGTTGTCTATTGCTTATATTATCTTGAAACACTTGGTTATTTTATAACAGAACGCGCCGCAGCGAAGCGCGGGTTTCCATACTTATTCATATATAATACTTATTTAAGAAATACTAGTATATGTCATAACTGTGAACATTTGGTTAACGACAAGATCATCACCCAAGAAATTAGTTGTAGATACTCTCACTGGTCACTACTTCATGTGGAAGTACATGCACAATCAAGAGGTGCCCAAACCATGCCAACATCAATAAATTTGTCATTATCCGACTAGGTTACCTTTTTTATATTTATAATCATTATTAAAATTAAAATGACAAACACGTCATAAAAAAGGAGGTTGTAGTTGTTAGCTTAATAATTTTTGGGTGTATCTCGAGAGGAATCTTGTGTATATCATGTTTCGATACTTTCATTTAGTTGATTACAAGTAAATGTGTAATTTTGTCAAACCTGTCACATTTTGTAATGACAAACAAACAAATGGGTAGTTACATATCCTCTTATCATACCCATATTTGACTGAGAATCTCTTGAGTTTTTTTTAACAGCCGGAGATATATTAAAAATAAAACTAGCAAAGGAGCTAGAAAATTACAAAATGTTATCTAACAAAGGATTTTGAATCCATTAATCCCAAGAAACGCGAATCTTTCTATTCCTACTAGGAAACCAAAAGAAAGAATAACTAGAAATGTGATCAACAAGATCTCTCTGATGCCAATCTTTCTTGCTCAAAACGAGTTGGTTGCGAAACTTTCAAATAACCCAAAGAGTGACCCCAATAATAGATTCTAAAGCCAATTTCTTTGAAGCTTTAATATTCATATTATCAAGCCACGAATACACCTCCGGTAAAGAGTTCACCGAATTTGGGCAATGATCGACCTATTTGAAGATTAAATCCCAAATGGTTGATACTAGATCACATGCCCAAAATAGATGATAACATTTCTAGATGTTTTGAACAAATAGATGACCGGGGATGAAGGCGAGAAATCCTCAAATCACAAAAACGAGGATGGGATGGGGATGACATAAATCCCCGAACTCAACCCCAGTATTTATAATGTATAAGTATATAAAAATTATATGTATATCCATGCTAGATTTACTTGTGTATGTTTATAGGTATTGAAAAGTATATTTATATACATATGACACTTACACACTTACGCATTTAAATACATTTAAAAGTTTAACGTATAAACATTAACTATATATTACTCGACCAATGTTTTGTTCGAATGTACACGTACAATGCACATTATTTGTATTTTACATGTGATGTTTAAATAGTTACGATGTTTTAACATTGAATTTACATTGTAAGTAATATAAACTATGTACGATTCACGTTTGATGAGACATTTTATGGGTCACGTTATATATATTTTCATTGAGTTTTATGTGATTTTTATGTTTACTTTGTAAGGGTGGGAATCCTCGATCCCCACTAGGGACGGTATGGGATGTAATGGGGTGGGAAACGGAGATGAAATTGGGAAATGCTATTGGAAAGTGCTCATATCATATTAAATAATTATATGACTGGAAGTACATGTCTACGTGAGCCTATGGGGTCATACACGTATATACCGAGGTATTACCAGTTATAATGTAGTTAATGTATTGAAAAAATTACACGTTTCGTCCCTATGGTTTATACCAAATAACAAGTTTAGTCCCTATTTCATTTTAAGTACACCAATCATCCATAATTTTGAAAGTTGTAACCTCGACAATTCCTATTTTGGATGGCTGTTAACTTTTTTCCTTGAGTCTAATCATTGGAGGGGTATTTGCGTCTTTTCCATTTCACCTAGTTCTAGGGGTGAGCAGAAACCGCACAGCAAACCGCACAAAAACCACAAAAACCGCACCGCAAAAACCACACCACGACAAAAACTGGTGGATCGGTTTCTAAAAATAATAAAAACCGATTTGCGGTGCGGTTTCGGGCACCGCTATACCCGAACCGCACCGCAATTGCTATAAATAATAATTTTATTAAAAAAATTCAAATTTTTAGTAATTATCTCTCAAAAAATGAAACACATGGCTTTTAAAAAGGCGGGCTTTATTAGGGCTAAAAAGAATAAAGTAGATTTAGGGGTGTGCTGCGGATGCGGTGTATTTATAGTTTTATCAGTTTTACATTTTTCGTTTTACTAATTAAGTGTTTATATTTTAGTTTTATCTCACATGAATCTATATCTATATTATTTCCAAATTCAATATTCTTTCGTCTAAAATTAATTCTAGGTAAGTTTATATTGCAACTTTTGATTAACTGTTTATATAAATTTAATAAATCAATGAAACATTTTCGACCAAAATAAAATATTTGATTCATATGTTTTGTTGGAAATTGTTTATCCAACATTACGTTTTAATATTTCGTACAGAGTTTATTAAAATAAATAATATGGGCATAATTGATTCTCGTATTGTAGAGTATAACAAGGAAAAAAAATTAGATTTATGATAACAAAACTTTGAATTTCTTAATGAATCATTTGTCTTTTGAATCTAAATAGTTTTGTTGTTGTTTGGTTTGCTTATATAAAGAGCTAATTTGCACACTATGTTCGCTGTTGACGAAAACAATATGCTTAAAGTTGTTTTCAATACACAATTTTAGATCGCTTATTTTTTAAATTGATTAATCTTTGTGGCCTCAAAATCACAAGTTTACACTTGAGATTGGCATAAGTTGTCTTCTCTTAGCACGAGTTCTTAAAATAATGTGACTCGAATTGGATTTTGTTATTTTTTTGTAACTTCTTTTCACTAGAAGTTTAGAAAAATTGCAATCCTAAAAAAACTTTCTTTTTTTGGTATAAATTTCTTTATAGGTTGATGATCATTAGTGTGCATTAGTATTGACTTTTATTTCTCTTTATATCTTCAAATATGTCTTTTTAAATCAAGGTTTCAACATAAAAATGCTTCTCAATTCAAACAGATGTGTGTTAATTTTCTTTGCAATACTCACTATACAACTCCAAAAAGTTAGGGGCTCTATTATTTTCGTTAATGGTGTAGGCTTTTGAGGTGGATGTTGCTCAATCGCCTGGGATATTTTGCTATTGCCTCCTAGGTGTTAGATTTCTTTACAAGTGTATACAACTTATTAGTCAAGTTTCTTATATATGTATAACAACATTTGACTCTATATTTATACATATTTGGCTAATATATAGCACACTTAAATTGTCATTTTGCATTTTTCACAATTACATAAATTGTAATCCATAAGTCCCGTCTCTCAAATTGATTGTATGCTCATTGACCATGTTTGGAACATTAAGAAGGTTAGAATCAAGACTCGAAAGGTATGAACTTGAGTTATGCTTATGATTGTATTACTCGAACTATGTAATATACCTTTGAGGAACATGTTTGAGGCTTTTATATATTGTTTACGAGTAGTGATGATGGAGAAAGCTCTTATTCGTTATAATTAATCCGATTAAAATTACCTTAAATTTCAGCCATGTTAACTTATACTTTTAGTTACTACTTCATCATTGTATTCATAATACTTTTAACGGGTTAACGTTTCAACAACATTCATGTTGGTTGTATTCTTAATTGAAGATCTCATATTAGTCAAAGTCAATATGTCGTAGAACATGATATAATAACATGTATCAGTTTCAAAATTTGAACTTATAATTGTTAAATTCGTGTGTTTATTAGATGTGATACTAAATTCAGTGTGATAAAATCAAATATAATAAGATGGTTGTCAATGTGTAATGGTCTAATGGATACATGAAAACGAGTTGCGGGTCAATAATTAATTGTTCTTTAGACGGGGAATTTTCACTTTTTTTATTTTTCACTAACATTTATTACCTTTTATTGTTTGATTAATCTTTCTTTCAAAAAATTTATAAGTCACCCGTGATTTATCACGGGTTTATAAGCTAGTATAATTATAATAGTGTATTTACATTAAGCCCCAAATTACTATTTGGTTCAAGCCCAAAATTTTTATTGGGTTCAAACCCAAAATTAAAAAATGGTCATATGTGGTGTGGTGCGGTTAAAACCCAAAAATCCGCATTTGAAAATCGTAAAACCGAAATCGCAGGATCCGCATGGTGCGGTTTATACTTTTATAGAATCCGCAATTGCGGATGCGGTGTGGTTTTTGCCAGAATCCGCACCGATCTGCACCATGCTCACCCCTACCTAGTTCAATATTAAACCCACTCTAAACACTTTTTCTCTTTCAATCTCTATCATCCAAACCCAACCATACACGAAACCCTAACCATGGCGATCCGCCATATCCTCAACCTCACTGCTCTCATCACCTCCCTCCCCTTTACCACCACCAGATCTGCCATCAGATTCTGACAACCACCAAATACCAATCACCACTAGATTCTGGCCACCTCCTCTCTTTAAACTCAATTTCCCTTCATTCACCATTAACTAACATAAAAAGCACATCCTTATTCTTTTTCCAAAGTATTTTATAATCATTCACAAACCAATAAAATCAAAATTGACAAAACCCATATCCTTTAAAATCTTCAAACAAAACAAACCCAGATCCATTCCTGCAAAACATCTTTTATAATACCACCATTCTCTTTCTTTAAAACATTTTAATCCTCCAAATCACTATAAGTAGTTTTGATTTCTGTGTTGTGACCACTATTGTACGTTCCCCATCTTTCTTTAGTAAACAATATGGAAAGTCCGATAAGCAAATCATTATAAATCACCACCATCCCTATTTGATACACCATACATAGACAAACTTAATTTTTTAGTGATAATAGATGTAGATAGAAATCATCACCTGCAATTATCTTTATTTGATACCACCTCTTGAATATAAATAAACCCAAATACACAAAACAAGCATTTATTCTTGAAAAAAATAATTTCTTCATTCATCTACATCTTTTCCACATATAAAGATCTAGATCTGAAAAACCCCAGATCTAAAGATGTGCATTCTCATCTTCATACATCATCATGTTACTTCAAACTCGGAAAATGTGCATTTTCATCTTTATTCATCTACATCTCATATGGTCATATTCAATCGTAGAGTCGTCGGACAAGACCATCTCAACACCACTGACGCCACCACCTGAAGCACATTGCTGGAATATATTTTCGAGCTCGTTGCGGCCACCATCTCAGTTGCAACCACCTTATAACTACTATAGTTGGGCGAAATATGTAACTGGGTTTTGTTGGTTTTTAGTCTAATGAAGGAGGAAATGGTTTTGTAGGTAACCTGATTGTTAAAAATTAAATATAATGAAGATGAAGTCAACTGCTAATAATAATGGGCTACTTTTTAACTTTTAATATTAGAACTGGAAAGGAAAAGACATAAATACCCTCACCAATTTAAGACGTAACGAAAAAAGTTAACAACCATCTAAAATAGGAACTGTCGGGGTTACAACTTTCAAAATTAGGGACGATTGGTGTACTTAAAATAAAATGGGGACTAAACTTGTTATTTGGTATAAACCATAGAGACGAAACGTGTAATTTTTTCTAATATATTTATAGTAATTATATTAATTATATTTCACGAATAGCTTAATGGTCGTGAATTATTCCGTTATACGCGTTAATTAACTATAGGCTTTTATTTATTATTGTTTGACGTAATAAATAAACTTAACCTAAAACAATATGGAAAGTCCATAATTGTATAGGGGTGGCCGGTTACAAGAGGTTAAAGAAGGGGGTAAAACTTGTTCACCAAGTTTGCATGTGTTGTATTAGGATTAGGATTAAACATAATCCTTATAATCACAAACCTTGAATTCTTTTTCCCTCTCTTAACCAATCAACATTCATTGCTTCCTAGGGATCTGTGTCGACTTTTCATAAGCAAAAAACAAGGTGTTTGAGATTTGATCATGAAATCTAGGAACTTGCATTTGGGACTACCACGTGTAGTGTCATATTCATAAAGATCACTTACTTTGGTGATTTGGGTTGTTTCGTATGTTTCAAGAAAAAACTGATAATTGTACGAGAAGAGTTGGCATTTCCTTATTGATGAAGTGTACTTTCGCAATTCGTCAACTGGCATACGGCGTCATTCGCTCTAGACGAATATATGCAAATAGATGCAACAATGGCCCATGAAGCTCACGCAGGTTTCTGTAAGGCTATCATGGTGTTATATGGAGACGAGTTTTTCTGAAAGCCACCATATACTCATATCAAAAAACTTTAAACTTTTCATGAGCAAAAACATGAATTTCCTGGGATGATGGGAAGCAATTATTATTAAGATTGACTGTCGAAGAATTGCCCAAATGCATATAAAGCTCAATTTTGTAAGAGTGATCATGAGTCAGATCTATTCATTTTGTTGGAAGCGATTGCCTCCCAAGACTTATGGATTTGGCATGCGTTCTTTTGTGTCTCTCGGTCGAACAACGACGTGAGCGTTATACAGCAATCCCCTCTTTTTAATAATCTTAAATTTGGGAAAGCACCAGGTGTTCCATTTGCATTTAATGTCCTAACTTATAAAAGGGGGTATTATCTTACTGACGGGATATATTTGGAATGGTCTGTTCTTATGAAGTCCATTTCACATCCGAGATCGAATGATTTAAAACGAATAAGGTATAAGAATGCACACGAAGCAGCAAGGAAAGATGTGGAACGAGCGTTAGCGTCCTAAAGAACAAGAGAGGTGTAATAAAACATCTGGCACGACAGATGATGCTAAGTAAAATAACGGATATGATGTACACATACATCATATTATATAATATGATTCTACAAGACAACGAGATGGTAATCTCTCCCGTCTTTTTTCCATGGGAGCAACATCGTGATGATGACCCCGTACCAACACATAAAGAAACATTATATTTTTAGGCCTTAAAGCCGATTTGATGGAACAAATTTAGCGTCGAGCAAATCAACACTAATTTATCATTTTATTTGAAATTCTATTATAATATTTTTATTTTATTTAAATTATTATGTAAGGTTTTTATTATTAACAAAAAATTAATTTTAATTGTTAAAAATATTGAAAAGAAGAAGAAGATATCGGTCTTCTAATTGCGCAAAATTGGTCACATGTTGGTCCTTGTTATTAGAGCTTAAGGTAACATGCGTTCTCACAGGCGTTTTCCCTCGAAACGCAACAGGACGACGCCATTACCATACCGTCCTTTACGTTTTTTCGTCTTACGCCGTCATTGACAGCCTAAATGGTTCGGGTTTTCCTTCTTTTTTGTTTGTTTTTGTGTATTATATATGTGTTTTAGTAGAGTTCAATGGTGTACGACGTCACCAGAATGTGGTGTTACATGAGGGATTTTTTACTGTTATAGTGGATTCTAGTGTTATGAGATAAAGTGCTGATTTTTGCCACAAAACCAACAAGATGATTTCTGGGTACCTAATGCTCTTAGACGGATCATGCTCGAAATGCATGATCACGTGTAAGCTTACTCAGAGGTCACGCGTGAGCCGACTACATATGCACTTTCACATCAGTTCCCTTTAGTGACCGGCTAATGAGGTGTCATTTTATACACTATTTCGGGGTCATTTAACCCCCTAAATTATGCAAATATGTCCAGATTATGTGCTTAATCGTTTGTTTTCAGGTTTTTAGCACTTGGATGGCATTTGGAGGAAATACACGTGACTTGGGCTCATTTGGAGAAGAAACGGACAAGATTACGGACCTACACCAAATCCATAAAGAAGTATTGTTTACAGAGCGTAGAGACGGCGTCGCAGGCATAAAGCGACGCCGTCGTGATCTATCCAGTGACAGCGTCAGAGATTTAGCGACGACGTCAGGACGTGGCCGACTTAAAGAAGATCTAGAATCATCCACGTAGCGACGGTGTCAGGACTTCAACGCGACGCCGTCGCAGCGATATCTCTATATATACAAAACCGATTTTACGGTTTTAAGGGTGTAACTTTGTATAACTTTAGGGAGACGAACCCTAGCTTTTGTAGCAGCTTTATAGGTCATTTTTAGGGTCTCAAAACCCTATTATACTACCTTGGATCCACGTTTTAATTCAAGTAAGGTTATTTATCATTAATCATTCAATATGTCTATGTGTTGTGTGATTGATTTATCTTCTTGCTTTTATTATAACATGCGAGGCTAAACCCTCCTTTGTATTTGCTTATGATTGCATGAAAGTCAGATTGTAGATCCTATTACCGTTGCTTCTTGTTGATGAATGTGCGCGTTAGGATTTAGAAAATCAGCTTTTGTCTGTAACGCTGTAGACACGTCTAGGGAAACGCGAGTATGTAGAAAGGATACCATCAGGTAACAGTCTTCATAATACCTTACCCCCTTATATGGTTGATCCCTCTTAAGATATTTTACAAGTATTTAATATACTCTTAGGGGCCTTATAATAGTCTTCATACTATCTTACTTATGCGTTGCCTTAACGGAATATTAAATAGACGGCGGGTTCATGTAATCCGTTCATGACCTAGGAAATACTTACACAGATCATCACAAGTGTGACAAGGCAACATGACTAGGAGAAGCAATCTGATTAGTAATACATGATTAAGTAAATACATTTAATTATCATAAAGTTATCACCAGTAGATTAGATATTAGTTAGTTTAGTTATTAGTTAAACAAACCAACCTCTCAAACCATAGATTTACCTGCTTTCAATAAAATATAAAAACACAAAAATAATCTTCTCTCAACCTTTAGAATTCTATTAGACCGTGATCAAGCCTTCCCAACCTATTCCCCTAGAGAACAATAACAACCCTCGAGTCTTGCCTATACTACTACTACAACGGTTAGGTACTCTGCCTAGTGAGTTGTAAAACTTCATGTGGAAGTCCTACGACGATCGCATCAGTTTTTGGTGCCGCTGTCGGGGAATAGTTAGGTTTTGGCCATAGTTTAACTTAGTTCTACTCGCTTGAATCCTTTCAAGTGAGACTTTAATTCCGCATATTAGCTTTCTTGTGGTCTATCTTTTCTTTGTGTTATCTGTTTCTTAATCCATTCTCGTCAACCACCATGGAAGACGAGAATCCTATCCGTACTCTTGGAGATTACTCTAAACCTATCCACAAATGCTACATGAATACCATCGAGCTCCCCGTAGGGAACAACGTGGTACCTCTTCGATATGAAACCATCCGGTTGGTGCAAAACGGATACTCATTCCACGGACTTCGGTCCGAGGATCCAAACCAACACCTCAAGGATTTCCTAAAACTTATGGACTCACTTGACCTTGACGGTGCAAAAATGGAAAGAACGCGTCTGCGTTTATTTCAATTTTCCATTCGCGATCAAGCTAGCAATTGGCTTGAACGTCTTCCAGCAGGATCCATCACCACATGAGAGGATCTTACTACTCGTTTCCTTGTTTAATTCTTTCCACCGGGAAGGACCGCAAAACTCCACAACAATATCCTGATGTTCCAACAACATCATGGAGAATCTCTCTCATAAGCATGGACTCGTTTCAAAGACTTACTACAAAAAGTCCCTCATCATGGCATCGACCTTTGGCTCCAAGTCCAAATCTTTTATGACCATGTCAATCCCATCACATGACGAACCATTGACCTATCGACCGGTGGTAAGCTTCGTGACTGAAACGCCAAAGAATAATGGGCATTATTAGAGGACATCTCCCTCTATGACAACGAAAGCTAGAACGACCAAAGGGATTTCGCTAAGCCGGTCAAGGCAATCACTTTACCTCAAGATATCCCGAGTACATCCGACCGCCGTCTAATCGATCTCGAAAATCAAGTCCAATGCTTGATGAAAGCTCATCTTGCTCCGACGCAACCTACTCAAGTGAACAAAATCACTACCTCATGTGAAATCTACAGTGGTCCCCACAACACTTAGTATTGCATAGAAGATCCCGAACAAGCCGTTGTTAAATATGCATCCTCACGTACCGACGAAGCGGGAGGTAAGTGGTACACTTTTAAGCCCGAGCAAAACAATTTTAATAACACCTACAATTCATCATGGAAAAGTCACCTAAACCTTAGGTGGAGACAACCCTAAAATTTCCAAAATAATTTTTCAAACCCACCTAACCGGTTCCAACCTAACGGTTCAATCCCGAACCGTCCCTTCAACAACCGTCCTCAAAGCTTTAACAATCAATCAAATCTAAAAGGATTGGTATCCAACTTCATGGCATCTCAAGACACTAGATTATCCAAGTTTGAAGCCGATTTCAAACAACAACAAAGCGAGATGACCAACAAAATCAACACAGTGTTGAAGGCCATCACTGACCGACTAGTGGGCAGAGTACCCAGCGATACGGTTAAGAATTCGGAACTGAGTACTTCCCCAGTTTTGTCTGCTCGTTCTTACCCAACAATAGATCCCCAATGCTCATCACACCCCTTCACTTCAATCAACGCCATCAAAACATGTTCCACGAAGGCAAACATTTCCTAGACAAGCCAACTGCAAACAGGGATGGGGATTAGAATGCAACAACCAGAAGAACCCAAACCGACTCTTGAAGATGAATTTTAGGATTTGCATCTTAACTTACCGATTCTCGAAGTCCTAGCTCACGCTCTAATCTATAACGCAATATTGGATAAATACGTGAAAAACTTAGAACTAGGAAAAAACGGATCATCATTCGTCCAAGGCGAAGTATCTGCCAAGATGGAAGACCCTGGGCTATTCACTCTACCCTGTAGATTAGGGAACTTAAAGCCTTTCGACACCTTAGGTGATTTAGGATCATGTGTGAACATAATTCTATTATACCTCTTCAAAAAGCTTAACATTGGATTATTATAAGAGACTGACCATATATTTAGGTTGGCTGACATGTGACAACCGTGATTTGAGCATGTTAGTTTAAACCTTTAGAAATGGCTAAGAGTTCATTTTTATGTGTGTAAATGTTGTGCTATGTGAATTTATATGGGCTAAGTGTGTTAATTATGTGCTTGATATCATTTTGAGGTGTATGGGCATCTCATTTTGAGTGTGTTTGAGTTTGGTGTTAAGTATTCCATTCGTTCACGTGTGGTGATAATGGATATAAAATATGTGTGCATGCATTGCTACGTCAATACTTGGTTTTAAGGATTAAGCGTTTATAGAAAATGTGTGATATGGGAAAGGAATAATGTGGTTGAAATATGGAAGTTGGTAGTAAACTTTCCATATATAGAAAGTGAATTAGGAAATGAAAAGTTATTTTTAGAAAGTAGTTTATAAGCAAAATGGTTTACCAAATTAGCTTAGGTTTTTATAAAAACTTAAGGTATTGAAGGTAATTAATTAACTAATAAAAGATTAAAAAAAATATTTTTTTATACATGAATAGTAAATACGAATTTTAGAAAAAAGGAAATAAAAGCCTAATTAAACTAGGACTCTAATTAGAAATTATCTAGGATTATTCTAGGGGCTTATAAATACAAAAAATAAAATCCCAAAACCCCCTATTGCTTAAGTACATCAGGCTTCCCACCATTTTCCTGTAGATGGTGCCATCAACTTCAGTTCCCTTTTTATCTTTAGTAAGCTTAAGACCAGGAACAGCTGGATTATGCACTGAGTTGCATTGATCCATATTAAACTTTTCTAACATTTCTTGTGGATACTTACATTGACCAATGAAGATACCATCCGTTCTGCTTGACCTCAATACCTAGAAAATATCTCATTATTCCTAAATCGTTCATATCAGAATCGGTCATCATTGACTTCTTAAAAACCACAAACATCTCCTGGTCATTACCCGTATAAATAAGATCATCATCATAAAGACAAACAATTAAGATATTACCTCCAATAGCAGATTTGATGAATAAAGTGAGACTAACGCTCTGCTACTTTTAGGAATTAGTCATAAAAAACTACGTTGTACTATTTTAATATAAAAACTCAAATAAATAGCATATATCAAGTGTAAGTTAGCAATAGTATTATCCATGTGCCCGATGCGAAGCATAGGGTTAGTAAACCTTGTTTTTACTGTTTGGTTCAGAGCTTCCAAGGTTTGCCCTTCATTATCCGGAAACACAATGCCTGCAATGCAAACTCATTTGAA